>JAECUM010057218.1:0-23190 GCA_016617855.1 Megalonaias nervosa
ATATATATATATATATATATATATATGCATAAATGCATGGATGCATGCATACATACATGCATACATACATACAATCTGCACACATTTTGAATATTTGAAAATATTCCAATACACATTTCAACACATTAACATGTTTGCAATATGTTCACATTGGAATTTAAACGTTTGTACACACTTAGTATATGTAGGTATCTAATGGTACAATCATTTGCAAATTTTAACCGGTTTTGTAATGACAGTGAAGGTACATTTTTGGTTAAACGAAACGAGATCTATGAGCCCGTCCCAAGGACACACTGAGGCAGCAAATCCAGAGGGTATCGGATCCTTGAATCTTGGATTCTGAGTCCGATGCTCTGACAAGTGAGTTACCACTGCTTCTTCCTCAGTCATCAGAAGGACATTGGAGATAACACAAACATCTAACGACATCAGCAATACCGATGATGATAAGGAAGATGATAATTACAAGGAAATTATAAAACTTGTTACTGAGTCAATAATAATAATACTAATAGCGTTTATTTGTAATATATGCCACTGGCCCATGATACATATCCATACATCATGCGGTACAAAAAGATGTTTTAATGCGTAACTAAAAAACATCGTATTTATAAGAAGTAGTATACATGACAGTAATCATTAATGCATTTTTAGAATTGGGTGAGATACAAGTGTGTACTACACAGTAATAAAACAAACGGATTGAAGGGTAACCATAAAACGTGTATGGAGCAAGATTTGTGACATTGATCTAACGTCTTATGTAGCAGGAGTCGTTGATAAAACGGTTTCTTTAATCTTTTAGGCTTTTATAGTAAACTATGATATTTTAGTCATCAGAATTTTACTAGTATCATTGTGTATAAAGGACCGAAAGTTTTCTAAAGCTGGATTTTTATGTACAAAGGTGGGTAAGTATTTTCTTCGTATTTCTCCATATAGAGGAAATGCAGTAATAAAATGGAATTTATTTTCAATGTTAACGTTACAAATTTGACACAATCTTTCCTCATAGCAAATACTTTCATATCTTCCCGTATTATCTCTGATTGGCAAGTTTCCCACTCTAAGCATAGTGATTATATAACAGAGATCGTTATCTGCCATCAATTCTAGATATCTTTGACAAGTAAATTCTACTCCCAATGACCTATCGAAGCGCAGTCTATCCATATACTTAACCTCATCGTGCAGCTTTTGCCTAAAAAGATCCTCACATATCTGGCTGAACATCTAAGAAATGTATTTTCATCATTTACGCCATGAGTACACCAAACATTGCCAAATCCAAATGTAAATAGAAGCTTTTTAACACAGTTAGCCCAGCAATCACAATTTTCCCCCAATCTTAACTGTAAATCGCAGCATTGTTTAGGATATCTGTATTCTGGCCTTTTTAAAATTCTTAGCCAATATTTCAAAATACGTTTATATCTCATACAATGCATACTAATTCTTAATAATAATAATAATAATAATAATAATAATAATAATAATAATAATAATAATAATAATGATAATAATAATAACTTGTATTATAATTAAATTATCCAGATATGACGAGATATGAGAGATACAAAGACAAACAGACAGACAGAGCTAAAATGTTGTACATCATTTATGTCATATGAGGTTTATTTTATAATAAATCTCATTACTTGCTATTTGTCGAAAATGTCATATAAAGAACAATCACAGTTACGTTGTCACAAACGCCACTCCATAAAGTGCACATAAATGAAATAATATACAAACAACAGCTATTATTAGAGAACAATAATGGTTCCCATTGTTCCCAAATGAACGTAAAAAAAAATTAACTGAACTGCAAGACATATTTTATGATTTGTAACATTCTTTAAAAACATTTTCTTTAACCATTTGGTCTAGGTATGTCGCTAGTCAACATATATTAGTATTTTGTAAAACGCGACTAGGCCGATAAATCAGCCCCTCATCCGCGATGATGTTGGTTTTCGGGTTAGGGACTGATATCACCTATTCAATAAAAGCTGCAATTATTTGTGGATGCACACATTGGTCTATATTTTATGCACTTACCGGTATTTCTCATGGCTGTGGAGCTACCGTCGGCTGAAGGGTTCTTTTGGTGACATGTACAATATATTTCCGATGCAAATCCCATGTTTTGTGTCTTGTAAATCCACGTAGAACAGCACAACCATCTGTCCTGTGGCCATTTTGAATCTCGCGCTAGATATGGTTGTTACCAATTACCCGTAAGTAGTGAGTGGGGATATTATACGGACAATGGGAATTAGCATTACGAGACCCTACTTTGTCCTATACGGACAAGGGGAATTTAACATGGGGAAATTTAACATGGGTGGGACTGTAGACGGACAAGATTTATACGGACAAAAGGTTGGGGCTATATACGGACAATGGGAATGGAACAGGTGGGGTGACGTCACGGTACTGGCAACAATGTGGCAAGTGGCTGACCTGAATACGCGCGGCTACTCTAGGTAGAGACAAATACAATAGAAACAGAGACATATATAACATAACCATAGATTGATGAACATCAATCTATCAAACCTAAAATATAAAATCGACTAAAAAATTTTAAGTAAGAGAATAATTTGTTTGGGAGTTAAACATAAAATATACAATAGACTAAAAAAATTTTAGGCAAGAAAGAATAAATCTTTTCGAGGCATATGAAAGTGGCCCTGAAAAGGGCCGTTGGTTTTTATGTTAACACCAGTTCGTTAACATAGAGGGCATCTCACTGAACTTCTTCTCTTTCGCAAACTTTGTCTAGCCTCTGGACCGTAGATGAGGACTCGCTTCAGACAGCCCTGTCTCTCCACATAGCATCTTCTTTTCCAAACAGTCGTATCGGTGATCCGGATGATGGTCCATGATGATTTAACATACATGGGTAAGTCCGTACGGAACAGCATCGACGATACGAAAGTAGAGGATTCAACGTTTATCCACATCTTGTGACGAGAACAAGTGAAGGGAATGAAGTGAACCGCGTTTATTTATGGTGGAAGACCGGGTTCGAAACGGATTGAGATTGTTCACCAATCCCAACACGCGTTACAAAATTCAATCGCTTCGCGGAGTTTGTCTTCCAATCCGAAGAGACCTACATGTGACGTCACATTCCTTATATAGGTGCACTAGCGTCTGTGCGCAGTGAATCGATGCGACATTGCTTTTTCAAACATGAGGAAAACTAAGAAAACAGTGAATTGGGGTGCACCGGCCATGGAGACGAGAAGCGATGGCATAGCAGCGGCTACCAAAGTTAACATGGCAACTTCCACAAGAGGTCGATTTTAATTGGGATTTAGTAGATTTTCTCTCTTCGCAAAATTTTTTTCCGGTACAAGCACCTTCACCACCTTCTCCTTCTTTACCACAGGTCGAGGATTTTAAATAGAGACAGAAAAAAGAATTAGAGAAATTTTTACAACAGCAGAAAGAAGCAGAACAAGCTTTTCTCCTTGAACAGCAACAGCGAGAAGAAGAAGAGGCAAGAAGGAAACGACATGAAGAAGAAGAAGAAGAAGCAGAGACGAAACAAGGTCTAGGAGAGAAGGAGAACAGTGAAAGTCAAACGATAACGGTACTCTTGGACATTTTGGCAGAGTTAAGAAGTCTGAAACAAATGTATCTGTCTCGTCTATTCTGGTACACATTTTACAATTCAATTCACAACACAACACAATACTTTAAAAATGTTCATAGACTTCTTCTGTGTCTTTTGTGTTCGCTTTCTGTTTTCTGATTTTCTTCACTTTCACAGGTTTCTCCTCCTCTTCTTCCTGACTTTTTTCTCGGTATCTTTTCTTCTCTTTCTGAACGTGTCGGGGTTCTTCCTTTGCCGAGGGCACCTCTTCTTCTTCCTCCTCCTCCTGCTCCTGTTGTTTCTTAGGGCAGTCTGAAGACCAATGTCCTTTCTCTTGACAACGATAACAGGTATCTTGACTTTTGTCTCTTTTTGACACTGGTCTTGCTTTTTTGACGGTCTGGACATCCTGTGCCCCAATGACCTTTCTTCTGACAGATATAGCAAGTATCTTGACTTTTATCTCGAAAGGAGGGGGAGTAGTCCGTCGGCTTGTCTGAAGAAAACTTTCGTATGATATCTCGCAAAGCTCTGATCAGAAGATCGGTCTGTGTGGGCTCTTCCATCGTGCTGGTCGGCTTGAGAGTGAAATGAATACTGAGAGGGAAGGCGCTAGCCCTTTATACATACATTGGTCTGACATGGATGTAAAGTGTCCCTGGCGTTTCAGATATAGTCATTTGACTTTTTGCACTCTAGATGAAACGATCGCATCATTTCGTAAAGAAAGGAGAAGAAAGTAAAAGGCAGAAACGTGATTTATCGCCTCGCACAGTAGCTGAAGTCTTGGCTCAAATTCATGCCAGCGATTTTGAAGATGACATGAGTGAACAAGAATCCAGACCCAGATGGTCTACACCCAACCAAAGTCCGTCATCACCACCAGTAAACCTTGAAAAATACTACCACATTCGAGAGACGGACAAACGCTCCTCCAGAAAATTTAGAACCACAGCCTACACGTACACGGTGAAGTTTAAAGATTTCAAGTCTGAAGTACCGTTGGAGAAAGCAGAAGGTGTTGTTGATGGACGACCTTTGCAGCATCAAGCGCAGTATCGTTCAAAATTAACAACACTCAAGACCAAATGTGTTTAGCCCGAGCCATCGTGGTGGGACGAACGTGTGCCGACAAGAACGACATGGGAGAAAGAAAAAGAGCCTGGCAAACTATTCAAAAATCTAACAGAGCCAAAGAACGAAGAGAAGCAAAACTCCTGTTACAGCAAGCGGGGATATCCAAAGACAGACCCTGTGGCATTCCTGAAATGCAAAAATTGCTAGACGTCTTGGCTCCACGCTACACCTTGAAAGTGCACCCTCAAGAAGTGCGCGGACCTCCGTTGTTTCGAGGCAAAAATTTCAAAGACGGAAAATACGTTCACGTCTATCATCACGATGAACATTTCGATGCCATTACCAGTATCACCGGATTCCTGGGATACGGTTATTACTGTGAGAAATGTGACTATGGCTATAACAATCGAGAGCAACATAAGCATTGTGTATCGAAATGCTCAGAATGATTGTCCCCTAAACCCTGTTTGACAAAGGACAAGAACGAGTGCATTGCCCAGCTTCAACGCACGTTTGTCAGCCGTGCCTCTTACCAACAACATCTAAAGACGCAAGGTTCACAGCAGAAATGTGCTTCTCAACTCCTGAGATTGTGCCCTACTTGTGGACAAGGCATACGTACCAACAGTGCCAAGGCTCACGTATGTTCAGGAAAGAAACGATACCACATTTGTCGCCAAATCGTGGACTTGAAACACGAATGATACATTCAAAAATATCAATCCAAACATGAAGAGGAAGAAGATGACCAGAAGAAAGGTAATTTCATCTTTTTCGATTTCGAATGCATGCAAGAGACTGGCATTCACATTTCTAATTTCTGCATGGCTCACTGATCGTGTGAAAAGTGCATCCAAGAGCCTATCTTTACTCATTACCCCACTGTAGCAAGATTCCTGAAGGACGTGAAAAAATCTTTCGGGGACCTAACACATGGGCCGATTTCGCCCAATGGATCTTAGACCCTATCGACGAGACGTGGAGCCAAGAAGACATCGAACGTGACAGAGATTGTCATCGCTATGACACGGTGATGGCTCACAATTTCTCGGGATACGATGGACAGTTTCATTTGAGATACTATACGGAACAAAGTACCGAACGTCCTAAAGTGACTTTGAACGGAGCCAAAATCATTTCCATGTAAGTGGGACAAGTGCAGTTTAAAGATTCGATGAGTTACTTGGTCATGCCTTTGATTCGCATGCCTAAAACGTTTGGAATGACAGAAATGGCCAAAGGCTATTTTCCGCACGTTTTCAATACCGAACCCCATTTGCCTGAGGCTCACTACTACGACCCAGACAACATGCGCACCGAACAACGAGAAGCTTTCTACGCTTGGTACCAGACTCACGCCTCGGACCCTTTTGACTTTCAGGAAGAAATGTTAAAGTATTGTCGTTCTGACGTGGATATTTTACGGAGTTGCTGTGGAAAATTTCGAGAACTGTTCATGGAACACGCAGGGATCGATCCTTTGAAAGAAGCTTGCACTATTGCCAAAGCGGGTTCCTTAGTGTACCGCCAACGATTCATGCCCCAAAACACCCTATCTGTCATAAGCCCTCAATCGACGAACTTTGTCAAACGTCAATACTCGGTCAAAGCCCTACTCTGGTTACATTACTTGTGCGACAAGAAAGACAAATGGATCCAACACGCTCGCAACGGAGGAGGTGAAAAGACCATTGGAACGTATTCGGTGGATGGTTGGGGCTTAGAAAACCCTAAGATTGTGTACGAGTTTAATGGGTGCTTATTTCACGGATGTCCCATCTGTTACCCTCAACGTGGCACTAAAAATCAGTTTTTACAACGGACCATAGAAGACTTGTACCAGGCCACTTGTCAGCGGCAATTGAAGTTAGAAAAGCAAGGATACCAAGTGTAGAAATGTGGGAACATGAGTACGATCACCGTTTGAAAACTGATCCCGAGTTTAAGCGCATCATGGAAAGTTACAAGTACGGAGGTAGGACGAATGCCACCGGTTTGCTGTACCAAGCCGAAGAGGAGAAAGGAGAAGAAATTAAATACTTGGACGTGTGTTCGCTGTATCTTCACATGTGCAAATATTATCACTTTCCCGCAGGGCACCCGCAATTGCTGACGGAACACATCGGCGTGGACAACATTCGCCAATACGAAGGATTGATCTAGTACAAAGTCCTGCCTCCCACGAACTTGTACTATCCCGTTTTACCACATCATTGCTAAGGAAAACTAATGATTCCCTTGTGTCGTACCTGTGCCGAAACGTGCAACCAAGACCAATCTTGTCATCACACTCAGGAAGAACGCGCCTTGACAGGAACGTGGGTCAGCGTGGAATTGTTGGGCTACCAACTGTTAAAAGTATACGAAATTTACCACTTTCCCAAGACAGAAAAATACCACAAGGGCGACGAAACTCAGAAAGGCATTTTCGCAGACTACGTGGATCCCTTTTCTAAACTGAAACAAGAAGCCAGCGGCTATCCTTCCTGGTGTCACACTCCCGAAGACCAAAAGAAATTCAAAGAAAAATACTGGGAGCACGAAAGCATCACTTTAGACCATATCGGGAAAAACGAAAGAAGGCGATCGTTTGCCAAAGTGATATTAAATTCCTTGTGGGGCAAAATGGCACAACGACCGTGTATACCCAAGACGTAGTATTTGACAGAACCTTCCCGCTACTTCCAGATGATTCACGACAAAACCAAATACATGAAACACGTGGACGTCGTTCGTGAGGACTTGATCTTAGTTAATTACGAAGAAGAACTGGACTTTGTAGAAGCCGGCGAATTTGGAAATGTCATCATTGCGGCTTACGTGACAGCCCATGCTCGCTTAAAACTGTATGAACCTTTAGAACTGTTAGGATATCGTGTGTTGTGTTTTGACACGGACAGTTGCATCTACATCGATTGCCTGGGTCAACGTCACCCGGTCATCGAAGGAGACCGTTTAGGAGCCTGGACGGACGAACATCCCGACGACAAGATTTTAAGTTTTGCAAGTGGCGGTCCCAGAAATTACGGCTACGAATACCGGGACAAACAAGGAGAAGTGCACACGGAGTGTAAAGTGAAAGGATTGACTCTCAATTATCGCACCAGCCGACTCGTGAACTTTGGCGTCTTGAAAGAAGCCTTGCAGTCTGGAGAGGAAGGAAATTTTAGAGTCACCACCAACGAACCGAACAAGATTGTACGTATACCTACACACCAAATCGTCAGACGACCCTTGGATAAAGTGTATCAGATCGCGTACCAGAAGCGAGTACGGCTTCCCAATCACTTCACTTTACAGTACGGACACGTCGATATTGGCCAACATATAAAAGCAACAACGTCCAAGACCAATAGTTCATTGTAACTACCAACACCAAGCGAGAAAGATGAATCCTTTCAAGCTAGAGCAAACTCGAGTGCGATGCTGTGCCTTGCGATTGCAGGGATGCCATACGCTGTGACTTCAGCGATTCAGTATTACATCATGGGAACTTTGCTATGACTACCACTACACCTACCATGGAAAGTAATGCTGTGCGTGTCAAACATGACGAATGCGAAAGCAATGCCACTCGTCATCGTTCACCTTTTCACTTTACTGGTTTTCATGATGGATGTCATCATTATGAAACCATGCGGCTACCACCCTACGGATGTCATCCAAAACTGAGCAAACTCCTGAGGATTTCACCGTACCCTCATCGAAATGAACATGTGCGTTTGCCTGAATACAGCGACTTTGAAAGTCGATTCCAAACCTTCCAATGAAAATGGCTAAAATATCTGGGAGGACCTACCCCCGAAGAATTAGCCAGAACCGGATTTATCTACTTGAGCGAAGGGGATAAAGTCAAGCGCTTCAGTTGCGGTGTGTCACTTCACGAGTGGGAGCAGAAAGATTCCGCTTACCTGGAACATGCTCGATGGTCTCCGGATTGTCACTACCTACCTTTAGTGGGACTTAGTCATTGAAGTGGGCATACCATGTCGTTTAAGAAACCAGCGTGGCTAGGACTCAAACGTTGGACAACCCCTAGACAAGTAATGATGTTATTGTTGTTGTAGTGGGGCTTAACGCCATTTTTCAGCACACGATAGGCTATACATGGCGGCCAGTATTAATGGTGGAATAAGAAACCGGGAAGTCCCCGGAAAGAACCACCGACCCACCAGAAGCTACTGGCAAACTTTCTCACATATCCACATTCGCCGAATCCTAGACTCGAACCCACGCAGACATAGGTGAGATGGCAGTGATCCGTAACGGAGAGCGCTTTAGACCATTCGGACACTCGGAGCCCCCTACAAGTACTGAAACCCCATTTAAAAATAATATTCAAAGATTACCAGGCAAATTGGGAGAGAAGATCTACAAGGAAATTTAGCAAGGGCTTGTCAGAGCAATATCTCAATTGGTGACCGAGGAACTTTTATGTCGAGAAATTCACAAGAGGAAATTGAGAAAAGTCAGAAAACAAGTCAGATTTCTCTGGATCAAGTGTGTGTTCTTCCGAATATTTCGCTTTAGACCATTTACATTAGAAGATTTTATTGACATTCATGACCGTTTCCTGGAATGGCAGTGGGCAGAAATTACTCACTATATCCGTCACTATCGCTCTAGGAGAAGTGTTTGACTGACATGGTCATGGATACTTTTCAAGAGAACATTCGTGCTTTGCCTGTTGAGTTGAGAGAACGCATTTGCCGAGAGTTGGTCAAAATACAAGTGAAACGCAAAGAACAATTGAATCCGTTACGTCACCGACTTTTAAGCCACTGGTACCTAAATGGTATAAGAGGACTGATTCATTTCAAAGCGTTCCAGTGGCCAGACATTGGTGAATCAAGTGAAATTCATAAAGGTTTGGATGCCACTCGTTCAACTTACAATGTGATTCTAATACACCGAATTACAAAAGACGAGTTAGAGGATCACCAAAATCTTTTACATAAAGTAAACTTGGGTCAAGAGGAAACGTCTGTGCGACGTGTGGTGTGTGAGTTAGTAACTTAACATTTTTGGTACGGAACTGAAATAAATCCGATTCTGTTCAAATTCTGAACAAAAATCAATGACAATATTCAAACAGTGGAGGATTACGATCGCATTTTACAAGAACTGTGTTCATTGAATTGGGGTCGACGTGTGGTGTGTGTCTTAGTGACTTGCTTTCTGGGATTTCGTTTACCGGCCGATTTCTTGTGGACTCTTTACGAACAGTACATACCAACCAAAACATGAAAATTGCCCCTTTAAATGCACACGAAAATCTCATTCTGTTAAAAGCTTTGCGCTTTCCTCTCGATACTTCTCGACCTCTACAGGAAAACAAGATTCGTCAACTTTTAGGTACTGAAGATGTGTACGGTGATGTGTGTGTAGCTTGTGACTACATCCTCACTGGAAAGATGTACGTGACAGGAAAAGTTGGGGTTTCGAGGCTTGGATAAAAGAAGTGGCACACTATGCCCAAGATTTGTCATCCTGACTTATAATGTTCAGTGAAAAAGTAACTTTTAAACCAGTGTTAGGGACAGTACCAGAAGAAGAACCACTCTCTTCACGACAGGACATGCAGTCATTGACAGCCCCAAAAGACCATTCCAGGAGGACCCCTGTGTGACTGTGCCAAGGAGTGTAGAGACTCTAAGAACATTACACACTGTCCCTATGACACCACATCTTGATCACCAAATATGATGTACAGAGACTTGTTTATATTCTACTATGATCGTTGTTTGTGTCATTTATTCATGTACTTAACCATTTGGCTTTCATCGCATACCTTGTATACCTTTCTTTAAATTACTTACGGACTTGTTGGAAAAACACCTTATTTCTTTTCATTAAATATACGAAATCAAAATACATTAATTAACTATTAATCAGATGGATAATACTAATAAAATCTGCCTAGTAATTTGGCAATGGAATAGTCGGGGGCTGAATATGAATAAGCCAGAAGTCCTTATCAAACTAAATAACACAAAACAAAAACCAGATATTATTTGTATTTAAGAAACCTTACTTAAACAAACCTCCAACTATTTATCAAAAATCCCCGGCTATTCAACGTGCAAATATGCTATGAGGGGCATTGAAAATGGAAGAGGGGGGTCTTGCCATCTTTGTCAGCGACTTACTCCCAAATACCACCTTTAAACAACAATCAAACCCTCTCTCTGACGGAATTCACCCAATAACTTTAGAGCATCAGTCAATACTAGTCCACATAGGCCAGGTCAGTATAGAAATCTTCAATATCTATGACCATGGAAAAACCTACAATGTTTCACCTCTAAACTATAACCAGATAACCAGCTCTGCAAATGGGTACATAGTTTGTGGCGATTTCAACGCACACAGCAAACGATGAGGAAGAATCCACCTAAACAAGCGAGGTTCTATGATCGAAGAATGGGTATTCAACAATAACCTAGTAATACTTAATGACGGAACCAAAACTAGGATTAGCCCAGAGGATGGCTCCTTATCTGCATTAGACCTAACGATCAGCACTACAAACTTAGCCACCTTGATTATTTGGGAAGTGGATCGAGAAACCACATTAGGAAGTGGCCACTTTCCTATACACATCACCGTCAATCTCACTCACCCAGTAACTAACTCCTCTAAAATTCCCAAATGGAGACCGGATAAAGCCGACTGGCACATGTTCAACTCTCTACTTACCAGCGTATCTAAAGAACATATACAGGATGATAACATTGACAAATTCAACCAAAACATCCTAGATGTAATAAATGCAGCTGCTACAAAAAGTATCCCCAAAACAGGAAAAGGGAACAATTCCCTTACAAAACCGTCCATCCCATGGTGGAATGATGAGTGCAATAGCATAATCAAAGAGAAGAAGAAGGCCCTGAATAAATTCCGAAACACAGGCAAATCAACAGATTACTAAGAATACAAATCTAAGGAAAAACAAACCAAGCTAGTAATCCGCAAGGCAAAGGAAACATCATGGCATAAATACTGTTCTACCATTGACCTCAAAAAATGCAATTTTATGTGAGTCTGGAACCAGATAAAATCCATGAAAGGGAATGCTACATACAGCATGCCCAATATCCAAAGAATGACAACTGATGATGATGTTCGTCCTTCGGTCTCGAAGACGACCGTGACTTCAGATCTGGGCTGGTCTGTGAGTGCGCAGATGGCTGGCGAGGCCAATCTGCACTCTGAAGAGTCTAGGGCAATGAGGACAGGGAATTGCCGGGGACTGGATGGACTGAAAGTCGGCTCTGGCTCTGCTCTTCCTCTGCTGGCGTTTCTGCTTGGGCTTGTTGATCCTGTGCTCTTCAAATGCAGCTGCGCCTGAGTTGATCTGGTGACGCCAGGCAGCGCGGTCTTCGGCAAGCTGCTCCCAGCTGTCGGGGTCAATGCCACAGGACTTCATGGAGGCTTTGAGCGTGTCCTTGAACCGTTTCTGTTGACCTCCTCGGGAAGCTTGCCTTCAGCGAGTTCCCCATAGAACAGTCTCTTTAGGTGGTGCTCATCAGGCATACGGCAGACATGACCAGCCCAGCGGAGTTGTGACCCTCTGAGCATGGCATAGACGCTTGTCATCTCTGCTCTCAAGGAATGACAACTAATAAAGGAAAGGCAAACCATCTGGCAAACTATTTTGCAGGCATGAGCAGTAATAATAATCATTCAGCTCAATTACAAGCTTATAGGAAAATGGTAGAACAAAAACGCCCACATTTCTACACAGACCTGGATATCAAATACAGCCCGCTCAATGCTGATTTTTCTATTGATGAATGGAAAATAGCTATTATGGTTACAAAAAAATCAACCTCACCAGGAGAGGATAATCTAGGATACGAAATACACAAAAACATCCCCCCAAATATTGAAAGCAGCTTATTAAATCTAATAAATCAATCATGGAAAACAGGACAGATCCCTACTAAATGGAAACAAGCAATAGTCATCCCAGTTCCAAAAGCCGGAAAGGACCCCACAGAAATATCATCATACAGAACAATCTCAATCACTGACACTATAAGCAAGGTGATTGAGACTATGCTCAACAACAGATTGAAACATCATCTGGAGAGCAACAACCTGATCTCCCAAAACCAAAGCGGCTTCCGTAACAAAAGATCCACCTTAGACCAACTAGTGAGGCTTGAATCTTGCATTAAACTAGCATTTAATGCTGAACGAAAATGCAATCGGCATCTCATAGCGATTTTCCTGACCTAGAGAAAGCCTTTGACCTAGTTTTGGACTGACAGACTTATCGCCAAATTCAATCATTACGGGATAAATGGCCGTATGCATAAATGGATCCATAATTTCCTAAAAGGTAGACAGATTAAAACCAGAATAGTGGACCAGTATTCCGAAATGTATGAACTCGAGAACGGTACCCCGCAAGGAAGTGTCCTAAGCCCAACCCTTTTCAACATTATGATCAACGACCTAGAACATGCTGTCGACCTTAACAGTTAGTTTGCTGACGACAGCGGCATATGGAAAGCAGGTAATTCAACCAGCCAACAACTCGTCGTTGATCTACAAACCAATTTAACAAAATTTGGCAAATGGGCAGATAGATGGGGATTTAAACTATCAAAAGGGAAAACAACAGGGGTTTTATTCTCCCCTAAACCAAGGTACATGATAACCCCAACACCCAACCCCCTCCACACACACACACACCCTATACATGCAAGGCAAAATTATCAAATTTGAGAAAGTAGCAAATTTTTTGGGCATGCGCTTTGATCAACATCTTACATGGAAATATCACATTACAGAACTAGTCCGGAACTGTAGCGGTGACCTTAATCTCCTTAGAAACATTAAAGGTGTGAAACAGAGAGCTGATCAGGACACACTTTTGATGCTCTACAGGGCCTTAATTAGATCGAAACTGGACTACGGGTGCCAGGTTTACGCATCAGCAAAACAAACCCTTCTTAAACAATTGGACATAATCCAAACAAAGGCGTTAAGAATATGTACAGGCTCCCTACCAAACACATCCAAAGAAGAAATGCAACTCCTCAGAGATGAGACACCACTCGCATTAAGAAGAGAAGAGTTGATATTAAGATATGCAGTGAGAGTCTCAGTATATGATCCCTCACACCCTACGAGTGACATCATCAATAGATGCAATGTCCCATTCAGTAAGAAGCTCGTTCCGAACCCACCAAAGAAGACACATTAATTAAGTAAAGAACTAAATATAGAAGAGCTCCAACGGAAACCACCAAATATCTAGACTTTACCCCTTGGACATGCCAAAAACCCACCATTAATCTCCTAGCGAAAACCTTTGGCCTCTAAGCTAGGCCGCCAGCTAGAAATAAGATCCAAAGTGTTAACAATAATCGACACTAAGTACAAAGATTATATCAAAATTTACACCGATGGATCAAAAACAAACAATCCAGACAAAACCGCTGCTCCCCTTACCATATTAGAGATAAATGAAGAACATGGATCAAGACTACCTGATAACTGCTCTATATACACAGCAGAATTCTGGGCTATATTAGAAGCAATCAAATTGGCAGACAATCGTTAAGTTCCCCAAAACGCTAATAATTAGCAATTCCCTTAGCGTTTTATACTCCCTGGAAACCGGAAATACAACTGGAAGGGACAATTTCTTAAAAGAAACAAGATTGCTTCTAAACAATATGCTAAATCAAGACCTAATTATAGAATTCATGTGGGTGCCATACCATATTAATATACCGGGAAATGACAAAGCTGACTTAGCAGCTAAAATGCAACTTAACAACGCAAACTACACTCACACTGACTACAGCATCCCAGAGTTATACAGTATCTAAACAATCGTTGCAAAATGGCAAACAGAATGGGATTTATGTACCAAGGGTCGCAAACTGTATACCATACATAAAAACTGCGCCGTACAATCAAAGGCCCATTAACTCTTAATAAACATGACCAACGAATCATAAACAGAATTAAAACTGGCTTAACATTGCTAGCAGGTAGTATGGGGAGATACATAAAATCCAATACAGAACGAAATCCTAATTGCCCCTATTGCCCCAGTATTGAGGATCTACACCACTTGTTTAACACCTGCCACAAATACAAAAAATAAAGGGAAAAACTATTCACTTCCCTTAAAGCAATTGGTTCGCCATGTTCCTATTCAGACCTATTATACCACAGTAACCCTAACCTGAACATAACCAACGAGTCAATTTTGCTCTTCCTTATAGAGACTGATAAAATTGGAAAAATTTAATTCATACTCCAACTCGTCATCGTACATCATAACAAGCAGTAGCAGAAACAGTTGCCTGACGATAGCCACACAAAATGATCGAACCAGGGGGTGCGAGATGGGGTGGGGGCTTCGGTTTACGGCCCACTTAGGGGTATGTACAAGCCTATGCGAGGGCTGGAGCCCTTGCCTCCTCCCGGAACTCATGGAACGATTTCGAGTTGAGAGGTGTGGTTCGTCGGGCAATGCAATGCGACTTACATGTATCCAGGTTCCTTATTTACTAACGTACCTTTCTATACCTTACAATTCAACTGCCATATACGGCATTGGGGTTGTGATCCGTTAAGCAATGCAATATGACTACCGTTATCCAAGTCCACAACCATCTATCACAAATTTTCCTGAATAAAATTACTAACAACTCCTCCTATGTCTCTTCTACATCTTGTGATACAGTGGATCATTCAAATACAAACAAATAAACTGGCCCATTAAACTTAGTCATTATAAGTTGGCACTAAACCCAGCCATCAGGTCCAGCCACACAATGAGGCAACAATTTGACTAATTAATTAACTAAATATAACGTAAGACCCCAAATTAGCTTTATAAGGTGGCTTAAAACCAAAAGCCATCAGGACCAGCCGCACAATGTGGCGCATTAAAAATCTTGAATCTACATAATACAGACACAGCATAAGACCTCATATTATCTTTATTAGGTGGCTCAACTCCAAAGCCATCAGGTCCAGCCACACAAGGTGGCACCTTAAATTAATTTAGGATATAGGACCTAAATCTAGACGTATATAAGGTGATAAAACCCAACCATCAATCACCAACTAAATAGTAACTAATTAAAATAAATTTAAATTAAAATTTAGCATAGGTTCGCCCACTATATCGTTTCCACCTCTATAAGCAGCACAAATAATATCGTCAAATTATAATTACGTCTAGACGCCAACATTTATTTTTCGGAAAATAGGGATTCAAAAAGAACCCGGATGTACAGCGCCTTCCTCACGACCACCTTTCCTGCCTTGCCTCGACCGGGCAAAGCCCCACTCACCACTTGTCTCGTGGAACTCAATGTTCCGAATACGAACAAATCTATCAGCACACACTGTGTGCATTAAAGCGAGGGGGACACAGCACTATTCCGTCCCCCTCGAAAAAAATCAATCAGTCTCCAATGGGGGCATTAATTGGCCGCACATGCCCAAGTTGGCGAAAGCGACCTTAATCCAAATTAAGTAGGCAGTCTGGCTACCCATCGTTGACTAGTCAACATTGAAAATGAGTAGCAGAATTGCCAAACTTTTAGAACTTCAAATGCACCTGGAGTATGCCAGACGCCTCATGGACGAGCTGGCCATGGAGGCTATTGCAGAAGAAGCCAGGATAGAGGAGGAGGAAGAGAAGAAAAACAAAGAAATGGAGAAGAAAAAGAAGCGAGGGATCCTACCTCACATCATACTAAGACCTGTATGCGACGTCAAGCCTGAGGTGATGACGCCTCCACAGCCAGTACGAGTTCAGCTACAGCTACAACCAGTACCGCCACCTCAACCACAGCCACAGCCACAACAACAACAACAACATCATCATCGACTCTGGCATAGGAGACAGAGGGAAGTCTTCAGAATCCCAGAAAATGAAGATTGGGGTTCTGAAGCCACTCAACCTCCCTCTGCTCGCCCAAGAGAAAGGTTGAACTGGGAGCAGGACTGGAGCAGACGTTGTGTCTGTGGGGCCAGACCTGGGAGGTGTCACCATAAGCTAGCTGAAGCTGGAATTAAAAAAAAACAGCCCTTCTCAGGGCTAACCAGATCTCTAGAAAAGAGACACAATTCAAATTGCCGATTTCTGTGAATGTGGAGTTGTCTAACTATAAACATTCACTCCTTTACTGAAGTGTGTGTGTGTGTGTGTGTGTGTGTGTGTGTTATGCGTTCGCGTACGTTTGTATGGATAGTAGATATGGTATGTTTTTCTTCTCTTCCCGTTTGTGTGGATAGTAGATATGGTATTTTTATGCGTTCGCGTACGTTTGTGTGGATAGTAGATATGGCATGTTTTTCTTCTCTTCCCGTATGTGTGGATAGTATAGTGTGTGTTTTATGCGTTTGCGTCCGTTTGTGTGGATAGTAAATATGGTGTGTTTTATGCGTTTATGTTCGTTTGTGTGGATAATAGATACGGTATGTTTTTCTTCTCTTCCCGTCTGTATGGATAGTATAGTGTGTGTGTTTTATGCGTTCACGTTCTTTTGTGTGGATAGTAAATATGATGTGTTTTATGCATTCGCGTTCGTTTGTAAGGATAGTAGATATGATGTGTTTTATGCGTTCACGTTCGTTTGTGTGGATAGTATATATGGTGTGAAGTAAGGTAAAGGATGTTTTCCTTCACGTCCGTGCTTCACGTATATAACGCGGAGCGGTCGTCAGTCTGGTTACCCAAAGTTGACTAGTCAACACCTTGAAAAAAAAGGAATTTGTTCATCGAATTGAAAGACAATTGGTACTGGATGGTTGATGCAGCCTACATGGTGGAAAGACTTGAAAAAGAATGGAGATATCCAGTTACAAAAGACTTTGTAACCAGTCAGGTCACCAGCCTGAAAGTAGCCAGGAATCTGGTGCAAGGTATAATAGAAGAGGAAGTAGAGAAATTAAGAGACTTCATCCATCATAAATATGTGAGAGTGGAGACATTGAAAGAAGGTCCTTGATAATGTCATCCAAGTGAGGAACTTTTTGCAAGATATAGCCAATTTTACTGAGTTGTCTTTTGTCCAGTGGGGGTTAGAGAAATTAAAGAAAGCTGAAGACATGATGAGAAAGGTGATGATAGAAGAGGTAAAGAAAGTCAAAGACACCTGGACAAAAGAGAGAAAGAAGAAGGAAAACAGAAAGGGAAAAGAAGAGTTTGAGAGACTGAACAAGAACTGGATGAAAGTACAAGAAAAATTTAGGTCTATGTGACATCCTGACTGGATGCCAGAAAAGGAAAAGAAGAAAAAGAAAGGAATCATAGAGAAAGTGAAGAACTGGTGTAAGAACTGGAGAAAATAGAAAAGGAACCCAAAGGCCCTTTTCAGGGCCACTTCATATGCCTCGAAAAGATGTATTCTTTCTTGCCTATATGTAATATATGTGTTGTATATGTCTCTGTCTCTATTGTATTTGTCTCTACCTAGAGTAGCCGCGCGTATTCAGGTCACCCACTTGCCACATTGTTGCCAGTACCGTGACGCCACCCCACCTGTTCCATTCCAATTGTCCTTATATAGTCCCAACCTTTTGTCTGTATAAATCTTGTCCGTCTACAGTCCCACCCATATTAAATTTCCCCACGTTAAATTCCCCTTATCCGTATAGTACAAAGTAGGGTCTCGTAATGCTAATTCCCATTGTCCGTAGAGTATCCCCACTCACTACTACCGTATGTGGCTAAAGTGTACGCAGGATTGTTCCGGAATGATTTGCATGCAGCAAAATTGCAAATTTTAATCAACAGGTAACATCATACCCACACATCGTCCATCAGCATCAACACAGATTTGGAGGTTGATTTTATCAGACTAGAACGTGACAGGAAGAGATATACATTAAATAGTTATTTTATGTCATTGTTCTACACCTGTGTCACCAATTAAAATGTTTCTCATTATATCTCGAATACAGTGGGAAATGTCATTCCATAACCTATTAACAAAATTATATTACCAAAACGCAAGTACATTATTTGTTTCCAGTAAACCCTTACAAACTGTACATGAAAATTGTATACCGAATAAAGTCAAGTCAGTGGCCTACTTTGGTATTAACCTATGATGACATGCTTCTGCATTATTTTTTCTACCTCTTATCTAGGTTGCCTTTGTTTAAGTAAATTTGAGTTTCAAGCTAGAAATAATAGGAAGTAAAATCAATGTTAAAATCTATCGATCTTAATTTGAAGTAATAATATCGGCAATCACTTACATAAATATGTATTTCCTTACTCTGGGAATGGAAGGATTTAAGAGATTACAAATGAGCTAATTCACGTATGAGCATGAAAGATGAAAGTGAGAAGGATATACTTCGTAAAGATACAATTCAAAGACATATGAACCAGTAAATAGGTGAAGTCTATTGATGCTATGAAACACGTATGTAGTATTTGTATGACTATACAGATTGCTATGAAATACGTATGTAGTATTTGTATGACTATACAGATTGTTATGAAATACGTATGTAGTATTTGTATGACTATACAGATTGCTATGAAATACGTATGTAGTATTTGTATGACTATACAGATTGAGGCTTGATCCAATAATGTGTTCATATAGTGAGAAATATGCACCTAAGAATGAGTATGGCGTTCTTTTTCTCGTCCAGACTTCTACAACGTACTTCAGCGATCATCAACTAATGAGGAACACAACTGCTCTATACACTTCGTCGAGCTTAGCTTTGAAAAATAAAAGCACGATAACATTGCGTTGTGAATCAATTTAAGGAATGCGTATAAATAATGTTGTTTATGCATGAATATTAGACTGGTGTGATGTGCTCGAGGAAATTTTAAGTTTCGTTTAATTTCATGACCATTTTAGTTTTCGCTCTTTTTAATAATATTGATTGAAATGTATGCAAGTATTGAAACATATAGGGAGAAACTGGATCACATTATCCACAGCATCTTAAAACATTTTTGTATATAAATCCATTGTGAAAATATCAAACTGTTTACCCTAGTTAACTACAGTTTGACAGTTGAAACATAATATAAATGCATTTTCAAAATTAATTAATTATTTTTGACCCGGATTTGACATTCTTCAGTAATATGAATTATCGTAAACAATTAGCATTGTTTCATCAATATACCCATAATTTCCTTTAAAAATCAGTTTGAACATCATTTAATACTGACATTATTTGCATGGCGATGCACCCTGGTAATAGGTTTTGTAAAGGACACTAAGTAATAATAAAAGGAGATAGTTTAGTTAAATTATGTTTTGGATTATTTTCCTTGGCTATTCAAGTTATGACTCGTCGCGATAAAGTTGAGAAAAATCCAGTTTTATTGTTAACTGCTCTAAATGATATCTCCTCGACATTAATCCAAACGCCTTAAACATACTATGCCACAAAACCATATGATCCAGGATTTTTATTATTTTTCATAGGTTTTTAAACACTTTGATGCCTACTTCTGGATAATGATACCCAAACTTTGGAATGTTACCGTTTCAAACAGTCGTCTCAGTCTATATGTACTATATCATTTTCCCTCTTTGTCAAATTGTTTATAAGCGTATTTAACCTCTCTTATGCTGTCAAATCCATTTTCATTTACATCCTCGATTACTTTTTGTAATTGTTTTAGTCACATAATACCTATTTTCTAGGTGACCAATATATTTTGTTGATTTCCATTTTGCCACTGATTGTCGCCTGTCGGATTGATCTTTCCACAAACAAACACGTAGCTGCTTTTTCCTTATCTTTCTTTTTGGACTCTAATAAATCTAAATGTAATTTTCAACTTGAATACATTTCCACCAATATTATGTTTGTGTTGAATAATTCCATGGTCCTATTTTAATTTATATTATTCTTTAATTTAAAACACAGTAAAATGCCTTACCCCAAAATTGCAATAAAAAGAACGTAAAAGTAATGAATGTAATATATTTAGCCTTCCGTCTGAAAATAATACATTATTGATAGATTATTGATACATTATTTATACATTATTGATACATTATTTATACATTATTGATACTTTATTGATACTTTAATAATACATTATTATTACAGTATTAATACATTCTTTATACATTACTGATACATTATTGATACATTATTAATACATTATTGATACATTATCGACACATTATTAATACAGTATTGATACATTATTAATACCTATACATCATTTCATTCTTAAAATATTTATGACAGAGCTAGTAAACTCCATTACTAAGATATTACAGAAGAAAAGTATATGGTGAGCATCGATGTAATGTGACAAAATTAAAAAAAAAGAAACATAAAACATGCCAAACAACAAGGAAATAAAATAAATACTTCAAATGCAAGCAGAAAATAAACATGCATAGCAAATAATGAAGCAAACAACAGAAAACAAATCAGGCAAGATACAGATCAGTAGAAGAAATGGTCTTTCGAAATACATTTTTTACTCCAATTATTTGTGTCGTGCAGACGTTAGAAGTACTTCTGAAGAAAATATATATTGTATATATGTTTTTTCAGCAGACATCATGACATACTTTGCATTTATGTTCAGTGCGTTTTGCAAATTATCTGTGTCAGTACAACACCCATAAATCATTGTGGTCTACTGTTTTGGTACTAGGTACCAAATTCAGACTTGTTTACTTATCCTCGTTACTGCATGTACATATAGATTGAAAATTATTGATAACCTCTACACGTGGTACTAGCTCCAACAAATTGTTTAAAACTAGTAATCTTCTTATGCATACTA
The DNA here is from genome assembly GCA_016617855.1 of Megalonaias nervosa. NCBI lineage: Eukaryota > Metazoa > Mollusca > Bivalvia > Unionida > Unionidae > Megalonaias > Megalonaias nervosa. Next base: position 21,471 of record JAECUM010057218.1, read on the forward strand.
ATATGAATCAATAATAATAATAATAATAATAATAATAATAATAATAATTATTATTATTATTATTATTATTATTATTATTATTATTATTATTATTATCTTCATCATCATATTCATCATTATATGTTCAGTGTACAAATACTAATAAACTATAATTTAAAAGAGGTAATTTAATGTATTTGCAACTTCAGCATCCAGTTTTAAAATATGAAATGTGTACAAGCCGAAACATAAGAACGTACATTGTTCAAAAATATTATTGACAATCTATAGAGGATATTACCTTTTTCTACGTTAATACCAGGTCTATTTTATCGTGTGGTATCAAACACGTATATTTTACGAGCGGCGAAGCCACGAGTGAAAATATATCATGTTCTTGGAAGCGCATGATGAATATATATCCTGTATTAACGCAGGAAAAGAAAATTTTCTTTCATTAGAAATACCAAACTTGGTCCAGAATCGAAGTTTAAGAGATCAAAACTCACTCCTAGGTACAACATGCTCTTGCACACTACATTTTTCGTAAATTCACCACTTTCATAGGCACATATTACAAATATACGTGACTTTAGAAAGCGGTAGGATTGGGTTGAGCTAATGTGTCGCAGCAAATTACATCTTTGTCATTTTATGAATTATTTGATCTTATCTGAAAACGATACAAGTCCGATTCGGCAATGCATCTTGTTGTCATGGAAGTAAGGGGAAATAACTTCAGAGAGACTCATTTGGAGTCTGACTAAAATTCTTTATCGATGATTAATTTCCTTGGCATGAAGAGAATTCTTATATTTTCACACGTAAAAATATAGGAATGAAGCAAAATATGAAAGTTATTTAGCCAATAAGTCTCTATATTTCACTCTTAAGCATATAATAAAATACAATTATTGCTAAATTGTGCATTAAAGATTGAGGAGATAATGAAATTTAGCAGATCTAACATCACAAAGCTTGGGTGTTTTTTTACTGATGCGTTAAGACGACAACTGAAGCAAAACCTTAAAATAAAATTATCAATACGGAACTTGAACCAGCCAAGGATGTATAAATTCATTTGTTTATCTAAATAAATGTTTGTATCCAAATTCGTTTTGATTTTTTCTTTTACTGAAGAACAAGCACACCATAAAGAGGTGGGGATGTAATAACATATAAAAGCCATACACTTTCGGGTGCATAGGTGGGGACACCTCCAAGTCCAATGGCTTGATATAGCTTGAGGACGGAGAGGTGCCCACAGATAAATTAAGATAAAGGAAACAATATTCATGAATGTTTCATAAATAACTACAACATGAACAATTTTAAAAGAGACACCATATCGTATTTATTTTCATAACCTTTAGTTCTGAAAATATAGTATAAAATATTGTGCAACAAGGCAGAAAGAACTTCTTTCATCTTACATAGCATTTTTATTAATAGATTTTTTTTAAAAAATGTGTCTTAACGTTTGCCTTCATTTTTCCAGCTATTATGGATTTTGATGTTAAAGCCTGTTGGATGATTAGCAGAATGTATAATCGGACACATTACTACAAGTGGAAGAATATATGGACAGTCTTATGAATGTAAGGATATTAATTATCAGTCTAAAATCAAATGCAGGGTATCTCCTTTTCTTACATCTAATTTTTGCAAGGTTAATTGTTTCAAATATAAACAAACCACGTGATATTCTCCAATTCCATATATGACGTGGGAATAAATATCC
>JAECUM010057219.1:0-56951 GCA_016617855.1 Megalonaias nervosa
TATATATATATATATATATATAATGATACAAGCAAACAATCAATGTAGTTCGTTAATGATAGGAACCGCGCATGCATAAATGAATTATATGGCTATCACATGCAGAGTTTTCGGCCTGGAAGTGTAGCACCAAACCTATGTTTTGAAATGTGGTGTTGGGGTCAGAGGAAAAACGCAGTTGTGTGTGCAATGTGGTGGTAAAAGATACAGAGAGCTGAACGATATTATGATAAAAAATTTGAGTCTCCCATAAAAACAGCCGACGACTATCTCGCCAGATTTTCCAAATAACAATTTAGACAAATAATATTATTACACAAATGGAGCAAAATGAATTTGTGAAACATCCCATCATCAAGAAGTATGACTCATCTCGTGATGGTGTAATCAGGAACTGTCGATTAAAAAACCAGTTGGTTCTAACAATAGTGTTGGTTATTTCAGATTTACTGCTGGAAATAAAATATATCTATCTCATAGATTTGTATTCGAATGTTATTATGGAATAATCAAGGATGGAATTGTGCTCGATCATATTGATGGGAATCCAAAAAATAATTCTTTATCGAATTTGCAAGCTATTACACAGTCAGAATTATGTACGAGGGGGCACTGGTATACACAAAATAGTTGGAAAGAGGGTTGTTAAGTCTCTGAATATGGAGACTGGCGAGGAAATAATATTTCAATCAATGAAAGCAGCTGGAAAATATTTTGATATTCACCTGAATTCATTACGTGTCGCAGATCGGCGTATTCGGAAAAATTTGACCAAAAAATAAAATTTTCATATGTTCCTATAGTATTAGATGACGAAGGAAGATAACTCTGTCAAGCAACGATTTTTTCCGCTGGAGTAATTATGCAGTTGCCCCGCTTGCTTGTGCGTAATATTATATGACTGTACCTCTTTGTTTTGTTTTTTAACTATTTATCACAACAGGACAAAATACAGGTAAGTCATTTTTAGCTCTTACCTGTAAGACAGATAACACATAGTTGTATATACAGACCTACATGTATTTTTTAACCTCGCGAATGACATCTTGTGAAGAAAATATATATTCGATTATCGAGTGCAGATATTTTATACAGTATATTTTATGAAGTGTGTCTGGAAATTGAAATAAACCCACGTTACACCTCACAATAATTGTGATTTTATTCAGTATAACTGAACGCACATGAAGGTTGTCGTCTGCTAGTAGTCGTCGTCGGCATCCGTCCGTCTTCGGGAGACGATGGTGTAGCTTCCGGTTGGGTTTCCTATCTTCACCTTCGCGAGTGGCTGAAGAGTCCGACCCTAGAGTGACAGTCTCTGTTGCACTTGCTGCAGGTGAACGTTGATGCTTGTTGAGGCTGTTGTTGTTTCGCCTTCCTCCTGGCTCTCTTTGTAGCGATGTTTGTGTTTATCCTTTCCTCGGCTTTCTGAACGCCCTGTCTGATAGCAAGGTGCCAGGATGAGCGGTCGTCAGCACAGCTCTCCCAGTTGTTGACGTTGATGTTGGCCGTCTTCATGTCCTTCTTGCAGACATCTTTGTAACGCAGACGTGGCTATCCAGTCAGTCGTGTGCCTTTTGCTAGCTCGCCGTATAGCAGGTCCTTGGGAATGCGGCCTGGATCCATTCTCTTGACGTGGCCGAGCCAGCGAAGGCGCCTCTCGCTGAGAATGGAGAACATGCTGTTCATACTGGCGCGTTCCAGAACCTCTGTGTTGGGTACTTTGTCCTGCCACTGGATGCGCAGAATGCGCCGCAGGCATCTCAAGTGGAAGCTGTTGAGTTTCCTTTCGTGGCTCGTGTAGGTGGTCCATGCCTCGCTGCTGTAGAGGACTGAGCACGCAGGCCTGGTAGACGCGCAGTTTGGTCTTCTCAGTGAGGTTGGGGTTGTTCCAGACCCTCTGGTTCAGTCTGGCCATAACTGCTGCTGCCTTGGCAATCCTGCCGTTCACCTCATCATCAATGGAGAGCGAGTTGGAGATGGTGGACCCAAGGTATGTGTAGTTCTTAACAACTTCAAGGTTGTACCCATCGATGGTGATGGTTGGAGGGGAGTCTGCATCCTGTGTCATGAAATTCGTCGTCTTCAAACTGATGGTCAGTCCGAACTCTTTGTAAGCGTGGGAGAGGCGACATACCGGCTGCTGAAGTCCATCTTCCGTATGTGATGTCAAGGCTGCATCGTCGGCGAAGAGCAATTCACGGATGAGAACCTCTGTGACTTTAGTCTTTGCACGGCGAAGAGCGATGTTGAACAGCTTGGTGTTAGCCCTGGTGTGGATGTACACTCCCTCGCTTTAGTCCTTGAAGGCGTACTGGAGGAGCATGGAGAAGAAGATGGCAAAGAGCGTCGGCGCAAGGACACAGCCCTGCTTCACTCCACTGCTGACTGGGGAGGCCTCTGGTGTTGCGCCATTGAAGCACACTGCGCTTTGCATGTTCTGCTGCAACGATGTGACGACAGCGAGCAGTCGTGGGGGGCGCAGCCGATCTTCTCCAAGAGCCTGAAGAGTCCGCTCCGGCTGACCAGGTCAAACGCCTTTGTCAGGTCTACGAAGGCAATGTAGAGGGGCATCTGCTGCTCATGACACTTCTCCTGCAGCTGGCGTAGTTTGAAGATCATGTCTACAGTTGACCGGCCGGCTCGGAAGCCACATTGGCATTCTGGGTAGACGCGGGAGGCTTGGGTCTGGAAGCGCACCAGTGCGACACGTGCGAAAACCTTTCCGACGACACTGATGAGGGAGATGCCCCGGTAGTTTTGCAGTCGCTACGGTCTCCTTTGTTCTTGTACAAAGTGACGATGTTGGCGTCTCGTATGTTCTGGGGAATGTGCCCCTGTTCCCAGCAGAGGCAGAGGAGTTCGTGCAAGGGCTGGAGTAGTGCTGGTTTCCAGTTCTTGAGGACTTCCGGTGGGATGCCGTCGCTCCCAGGGGCCTTCCCACAAGCGAGGCACTCGATGGCTTTTCTGAGCTCTTCCAGGGAGGGCGGAGTGTCTAGTTCCTCCATGACTGGCAGGTCTGGGATGGCGTTCAGGGCGGTGTCGGTGACGACGTTTTGGGTTGCATACAGCTAAAGATAGTGCTCAACCCAGCGCTGCAGCTGTTTCCCCTGGTCTGTGATGACTACGCCCGTCTTGGACTTGAGGGGGCGGTCTTGAAGGATGGGGGACCTGTCGCCTTCTTGATACCCTCGTACATGCCTCTTGCATCCCCAGTGTCAGCAGCTGTTTGTATGCTGGTGCAGAGGTTCAGCCAATAGGTGTTGGCGCAGTGGCGGTCGGTCCGCTGGGCGTTGTTCCTGGTAATCATGAGGGCTTGCAGTGAACTAGGGCTAGGCGCAGCCTTGTAAGCCAGAAGGGCTTTCCTCTTCGCCTCAGTCACCGGCTCCATCGCCTCCCAGCTGGCCTCATGCCAGTCGGTATTTTTGCGCTCCTTCTTCCCCTAGGCAGTAATGGCTGAATTGTACACAGCGTCTCGGAGGTGAGACCACTTGGAGTCGATGGTGTCATCAGGTGTCTCTTAGGTGAGAGCCTCCTGCAGCTTGCTGATGAACTGCTGTGTCTTCTCTGGTTTGCTTGCACAGCATATGTTTATGCATGAGCGACCCTTCTTCTTGGCGTGGTGCTGCTTCTTGGGTATTATTCGCATGTTGCTGGCCACGAGTAAGTGGTCCGTGTTGCAGTCGGCGCTTTGGTAGCTGCGGGTGAGGAGAACACTGGCCAGTTCCGCACGCCTTGTGATGACGAGGTCTAGCTGGTGCCAGTGGCGGGAACGTGTGTGTCTCCATGACACCTGGTGGATTTCCTTGCATTTGAAGTAGGTGTTGGTCACACATAGGCTGTGGGAACAGCACATCTCCAGCAGTCGCTGACCGTTCTCGTTGATCTTGCCCCTTCCACGAGAGCCGAGACAATTGGGCCAGGTCTCGTGGTTAGCTCCCACTCTAGCATTGAAGTCTTCTAGTAGGTAGAGGCCTTCATTGTTGGGGATACTGGATATTGCTTGATCCAGAGCCTCGTAGAACTGGTCTTTCTCCTCTAAGGTGGAGCAGAGAGTTGGGGTGTACACGCTCAAGATGTTGACTGGGCCTGAGGATGTTGACAGCCGGAGGGCAAGGATCCTCTCAGTGCCTGATGATGGACTCTCAATGAAGGAGACGAGCATGTTCTTTACAGCGAAGCCGACACCATGCTGCCTAGATTCATCTGAGGGTTTTCCTTGCCAAAAGAAGGTGTAGTTGGCATCCCTGATGGTTCCGCTGTCGGCCAGTCTGGTCTCCTGAAGGCAGGCAATGTCGACGTTCAGTCGGGAGAGTTCCCTGTCAATGACGGCAGTCTTTCGTGCGTCGTCGATCTGCTGAAGGTCATCGGTAAGTCCAGGATACATGGTCCTGACGTTCCAGCTTGCGAAACGAAGAGCTGGAGTCTTCTTTTCTCTTCTTTGGGTCTTTCCTGGTGCGGAGTTTGTGGCCTGCTTGTCGAGATAATTCCCTAAGCTCTACGCACCCAGTGAAGCAGGCAGGCCATGGCGGCACAGCACCTTACTGTCTGGGGGCTGCCCAGCTTGAGGCGGGCGGTAGCTGTCCAATGAGACATGGCGGTCTCTCCCACCGTCGGAAGCAACCCCTGGCGCCAATCTCTACGCCAATCGAGCTATTGCTTATAACCGGTAAACTGCTGCTTTCCGTGTTGTGCCGGCGCCTTACGACGAAGCTGGAGTGTCCTGTCCAGTGGAGCTGCGAAGCCTGGGCAGGGTAGTATGGAGAATCAGCTGTTGTCCATGCAGCAGATCCCCCCCCCCTCTCCAAGCAGCTGGTCTTCCCAAGGGAACGACAAATGCCGATACAACTTGGCACCAACAGCATCGCAGGAGTTGCAGGAATGACATTGGAGTCAATGTCAGACCGCCTTAGGGTCTCCGTCTCCGGATTCTCTGTCGGGGTTTACTCCCTTAGCCTTTCCCGTGAGTGGGTATAGCCGCGAGGCAGCGGAGGTTTGGGATCAGAGTTCTCCTTCTCCTAGATGAGCTACCATCCAAGGATTTCGAGCCCCATCTACCCGAAGCGACTGGTTTTAAGGCGCCAGTGACCCGCCTTCACCCCTTCTCCTGTTAGTGGAAACATGGTCCGCCGGACTTAGAAGCTAAGCCACTCGCGAAGGCCAAGAGCTGGATTTTAGTTGACCGAGGCGATCAGAGACGCAAGCCGTATGGGGCATTTCTGGAGGACTGGGGAGCTTGTCTCCCATTCCCACCCCGGCAATGTCAACCTTGGATCTTCCATCATATTTCCGTAGTACAGGTAACTTAAGTATAAATCACGCGCCGCTTGCGTGTGTACAAATCCAGGTCAAACAGGTATACAGACCTACATGTATTTTAACTCCCGAATGACATCAGGCAGAAATGTGTATATAATAAATATATATTTTATTTTAAATAAATATTTATTATATAATGAATTAAGAAACTATTCATGCAGTTATTTCGGAGATTAAAAAATTAAACGACGAGGATATAGAATTATCAGAACAGTTGAACCGTGATAAAATCATAAATGATTTTGAAGCGCTACAGGAACGGAAATATGATGGAAGATATACACTAGCAGCCGAGTATCGATTCATTAAGTTACTTCAACAGGCCTTAAGACAGTCTCTACTTTATGACAATGATGACGATATTCAAAAATTTGTGTCACTCGCAAACGCTATTGAAAAAAATTAGATTACAGTTATCACACGAATACGAAAAAAAAAGATTATGAGTTCACGTGTGCGACAGCTGAAGAAATTTATGTGCAGTGACAAGGTCGCTATTGACGAGGTCACTGAAAGCGCTGTCACTAGTGACTGTAGTTGCGGATAGTTATATACTGAAATTTACCTGTGTACGGTAAGAGCTCCGGTAGCCGTGGGGTTAAGGCGTTTGTGTACGGACCTACTAGTGGAAACTCTCCTCATGTTCGAGTCTCTAAAAAGCTAAAGATATATTGTCTTGCATTCGGCGACAGATGCTATTATAATTGGGGGGCACCTGCGGGCAGTTGATGATGAGATATACTTGTATACAGATGATTATAAGATTATAAAAAAACTAATTCCAGGTGTAACTCGCCTGGCACCTCCGAACCTCAAAACACCAGAGATCGCTTAGGGGGTGTTTTTATTACCCTTAGCGATCCAATAATTGCAATTAGAAGGAAAACTGCAATGAGAAAGAAAAATATAACAATTACCCAAAAAGATATATATCCGACGTCATTCAACTTGCTCGTCAGGTACTCTCTTTTGCTATTTTTTTTATTTCTTTTAATTCTGATTATAATATATTTACTCAGAATCAGATTTATTCTGATAATATTTGATTATAAAAACAGAAACAGATTATAATAATTATTCTCACACATTATTCTGACAGATTCAGATTATATTCTGATTCAGATTATTTATACTGATTCTTGATTCAGATAAGTATATTTTATAATATTTATTCAGATTCAGATTATATTCTGAAATATATTTATTGTTTTATTTTTATTTTATAGATTCAGATTCTGATTATAATATTTATTCTGTTTAAGAATCAGATTCTGATAATAATATTTATTCTGATTCGGATTATTCTGATTCAGATTCTGATTCTGATTCAAATTCATATTCAGATTTATTTATTTTTTTTTCCATTAATTCAGAATTTTTTACCACATCGATGACGTCATCGATAATCTTTTAACGAATTTTGTTTAGACAATATAACACACCATCAATTGTTGTGCGAGGGTTAGTTTTTTAATCTCTGCAATTATTCCCGATGATTTCGTCACTGATTATATTTATTCGTGTAATTTAATTCGTTGACGATCTACGATCTCACATACAAACTTATTACCAGAACTTCCTGACGTAGGTGAAGCAAGTGTCCGGCCTGGTCAGTAAGTCTAAAATGTATCCGTGACAACAGTGGATTATGACATTGTAGATAAACCGGATTAACGTGCACTGACACAATTAAAAGCCCAGGAGGTACTTCGGGGGTAAATGAATATAAAATATATCCTTGTTGTGCTTGGGTGGATTTTTCAACGTCTACGAGATAACTTCCATTGATGGCTTCACACACCAAATTAACTGCGATCGTCGATATGATGTTTACAAGACCTGGTGATACATGACGACCTCCACCGTGGGGATGATTGTCATGTCGGAGAATAATCGCTGGTGGGTTTATTTTTCTCCATGCGGCGATAATTTTTGGAAAGTGTTCATCAACGCCGTTGTTCACGGTTTTTCTCATCTGGACGATGTGAAATTCTGGAAGTTTATATGTTGGTAGATCTGCCTCGGTTATTTGATAACTAAGCAAGAATATTTGTTTATACGTTATACCAGCATCAGTTTTATCATCGTCGCTACTTTCGATTACCGCTTGCACGATTTTTCGATGATAATTCTCGAAATCTGATGCTACTTTGTTCAGGTGTTCTATTTGCTTTACGATTTCGAGTTGCAGATAAGAGTTAATAGGACGATATTCGTTAATATAAAGAGCAAATGTTTGGCGTAGTAAATTACTTATTTGTTTATGTTCATCATTGATGGCACTAAAATGATATCTGATAATATCGTCCGTGGTAAACCTGTAAATGGCGTAATTACATACCAAGGCACCTCTTCTTCCACCACTATGTTCTTGTTCGAGTAGTGTTATAAGTTTAAATTTTGGTATTGCTGTCCATCTTGTATATATTGGAGTTTTGTTGTCCAGGTATGAAAAATTATTGTTGGTAGTAAAATCAGTTTTGATCGGTTCTGGAGGTTCTTGATAAATCGGTGGAACTTCTGGCCATCCTAATACAGTTCTGATCGATGATTGATATAGATCAACGGAGTAATCCGGCGTTGTTATTTCTATCTCAGCTGATAATGTTGGTTCGTGAATCGTAATAGCGATTTTAGATTCTCGCCCTGTTATAGATTTAATCCTACGTTGGAATTCATCGTTGATCTGTTCTATTTGATAACTGCCCGTAGGAATATCTACAACTTGCCAATCCGGAGTTCCATCGGGTTTATTTTTATAAGAAAAATCTAACTAGTTATTTGCGGGTAATCCACCATATGATTTTGATCTTATATTTGGCCAACTGTGATATACTCGCAATTGTGCTAATGCGATTTCTTTCGCTGGCATCGCCGTTGGAAAAACAATATCGAATTCAGGATTAGTTGAACTCGTTGATATCATCGTAGTTGTTGACGGTGTTGTATTAGCTACGATTTGTTGGAGGAGTTCTTGCGGCATAGACATTATTATTATTTACTTGATTTTAAATCAGGAAGTAAATTGACTTTGTCTGTGTCATAGTAAACCTTAATCATTTCTGAGAATTCTTGATCTGATATTACTCCATCATTGAGACCTGATGATATCAGTGATGATAAGTTTGCGTGTGCGTGTGTTGCCGCCGATAGCAATATTTGAAATTCATGTAATTTATCAGCCGCACACGTAGATATCTTTTTTGCAATTATATTAAGAACACCAGCAATACCGGTTATAACTGCAACACCAATTCCTATTATTGGTGCTATTATATATGTGGCTGACAATGATCCGATTATAGTTTCTGTTCCAGCGACGATCGCAGATGCAGAATAAACAATTATATCAGTAACAACAATACGTCTACGGTATTTGTTTATTTTTATTGTGTACTCGTCAATGATGTTTTCTAGTTGGGTCTGTAACAAACATGCTTGCTCGTATCTGAATTTGTTTACAATGTTCAGATCTGACGTCGACGGCATCGTAGTTGCTGTTGGTGAAATCATATACTTAATCCTAAGTAATCAATTGAGGTGTTTCAGCGACAAATTCCAGACACCACCAGTAAGACGCTGCGGTTATTTTTTTATCAGATGGTTCCAGTATAAATATTTCTTCGGCATCTTTATTTAATACAATGGACACGGTTCGAGAAAAATTTTCAGTTGAATGACGCCATGGATACGTGGTAAATATCCTGAATTTGCAGCGCTGAACACAGACAGCCTATACACACCAGTGACTTCCGCGGTATGTTTGATAGTGTTACTTTGCTGTGACCATGTTGATGATCCTGATGATACTGTGTATAAAATATTGTTGATCTTTGTGAGGTATTTTAATCAGATTAGTTTTTTGAACGATATTAGGAATTCCACTGACAATATCTTCCAGTTTTGTGTTAATTTCAGAGAGTTTTGTGTCGACAACCATTGGACTTCCAAAGAAATCATCTGCAATTTTATCAAGTTTTTGAAAATTTCTACGAGTATTTATAAACATATTTACATGAACGTCATACTCGGCTCGTAGTGTATTTAATCTGTCATTGACGGACGTATCTTTATCATCCACATACTTCTTTGTTGCGGCATCTTCATCACCTGTAGGTTCTCTTAAAACAACTATTTTTGTTTCCGTTCTTGTTCAGTGTACCTGTCATTGTATCACCGGTGGATTTTAAACGAATAGCAACGCTATTTTTAATTTCATCTATGATAGTTATAAATGATATATCTGAGTCTCTGATTCTACCACCATCAGTAAAAACTGGAATATTATCCTTGGTAGCACCGAGAACTCCACGAATTATGTCGATCCACTTAATATTACTCGTTTTTAGAACACCGTATTTATCCTGACAAACGACAACTTCATCTCGGTCAACCCCGGAAAGGTTCATAATCTCGGCGAGTTCATCATTTGTAGCGAATTTCGACAAATCAATATCTTCTTTCTTCGTGTCTTTGATAGAGGATCTTCCATATATATCAACCATTATATGACTAGCGATTATTTTAAACAGAACTCGTATAATCACTTACAACTTTATGAGGTGCGTCGGAAGATTTTGAAATAGCATCGAGTACAGCGGGAGATTCACAGCCACATATTGGTGGATCGGTTATTTTTTGTGTTGGTAATGTTGAATACCATACGGGAGTGTTCGCAATATTTCGTACTGTGTCGACATATTTAAAAAATTCCTTCGGTGGTGCCAGTCCATTCGAATCGAAATAAACAATTCCACGTGGATCAATCGCATATGCAACCCAATGAGTACCTGAACCAGAACTTCTGTCGAGATTAATGATACAGGTCTCAACACGATTTGGTTGTTTTGGTTGTTTTGGTAATTGATCGCTCAAAAAAACCACCTCTGAAGTTTTTGATATTTAATCTCTCAGCAGCATCAAGCAAATCAAAACTGGACATGGGAAGGAGACGCATTGCGTTTAACGAAGTGTCCCGGGCAGTCTTAAACCTTTTCCGTACCATGAACGAGGAGTTCCTGGCAGTCTTAGACTCTTTCCTTTTTTTTAGATCTTTTTATTCCTTGTCCTGTTGCTTTCTTTAATGCCATTCCTGCGGCAGTTCCAACTGCGCCGAGTTCAGCAGCTTTCGCAACCGCGGGTGAAGCCGCAGCAATTAATGCTGGAATAGCCGCGAGAAGTGGAAATATACCGCCGGTCTTGGCAATATCGCTGATGGCACTTGCGAAGAGATTAAGTCGTACAACGGTGCTTGATCGCTTGGCATCATTGAAGTGTTTGAGCTGACGGTCTGTCAGTGATAGTTTATTTGGTCCACCCGCGAGTAATCCGTGTTTGAGTGTTTTTGATGTTCCACAGCTACTTTTGGACGCCAATTGTAGTTTTTTAATCTGACCAGAAGTCAGACTGACACTAACGTGATGATATGACATTTATAATATTATGATTGATTCAATTACATGTTTTCAACAGGGGCATCAATTACTCTCATGCGACATTGTTTTATCGGATAATATAACAGCGATTGCTCTGTAATTGTCAATTGCTCCTTTGTTTACGCGAGCTCGAAAATGTATATCAACGACAGATTGCCTAACTAAATCCAAATGTTCCAGTGAAAAGTAGTAGATTGGATACCGCGTTATAAAATCTAGCTGTGATATTTGTAAACCAGTATCAATATTTTGATCACGCCCCATGAATGACATCAAATGATGATATGCACGTGCAACATGATTGTTATTAAAATCCAGTTATATGTCCTCGGAGGGTTCTGTGACGCCAAGCTGGTCAAATATCATTGTACTTTGTATTTGATTGTTTACTCGTTCAGCATTTTGGAACGCAATAAATATATGTCGCTGTGCTGAGACACCTTGAAGTGATGCTATCTGCCACGTAAATAAACCGTTGATGTATCTTTGTACCGCATCTGTAGTTGTTGTCAGCCATGATACTGTTGATTTACCACCTAGATTAATAAAAGAAAGCAGACGTTCTTCTTTAATCAGCAATGGAGTTATTGTTGGCATCCACAAAGAAAGTTTCATCAGTATTACTTTACCAGCATCACCGAGAGGCCGCCAGATTGCATCATTGTCGGTAGCTTTTCTTGCAAGTACAACTATATACTTGGCTCCGAAAATGACCTTTCTGACATTTCTGCAAAATCCAAAAATATGTGATAGTGGAATTTCACATGAAAATCTTCTATGTGTACCATGTAACATTGATAAACGTGTTGTAAATCCTAAGTTGAATTCTGGATTAGAACCATGAAAAACCGGCTACACAACAGCTTCAGTGGTGTTGTCGGCTTATATCGTACTGTATGTTGTCAGGGTGGTCAGAAGTATCCTTGGCAAACATCACTGACGAACCATAATCGTCGCTGTATCTTGCAAGACCAAGTATCGTCGTGGCAACATCGACGTCTTTCTGAATAGATTCAATATTTCTTCCGTCAATGGTAGACGTAGTGCTGTCGAACAGCGCCATGATACCGTTGTTGACAAAACCAACTCTAACATCAGCGTTATATTCATTATTATTATCTCTTAAGATCTCACCTTCGACCTCGATAAATGCCTCCGCGAGTAAAATATATCTACTTGTATCCTGAACTTGTAATTCGATTCGCCCACGCTGATCTGGTTGTCTTGCATCATAACAATACTATTGATAATCGCGTATCGATTCATCCTTGAGAATTGGTGCGTCCACGTCGAGTGCGGGATCAGATACGCGCTTGAATATTTTATTATTATCGTGTTCGTCTAACACGAAGACCACTTCGTGGAGTGGTAAAACCACGTCCTGCTATCAGACTAGCAGTTCTATTTTTTTCTTTTTCTGACATGGGGACACTAGCCATCGATGGCAACGCCATTGCTGCTAGCTCTTGATTCGCAGTTTGATTTATTATTTTACTAACATTTGCAGGCATAACTTCTGTGCTGGGTAATTTTACTGGCTGAGGTCGGACCGCTTGCGGTCTGCGTACTAATCGTGCTAGTCTGTCCTTGATTGATGAGTATGCTCTACCGACAAGATCTCCAACAGTACCGATAACTTTATCACGAACAATGTCAATGGCTTTCATCCCCAACTGCTTTGCAAAAGGTATTGCTTTCGGAGCTAGGCTTCTAAATAAACCCTTAGCAACATCACCAAGTCCATCACCGTAGTACGCGCTATAAATTGGTAATCGCGAATTTATCACCCTGACGTTGACAGGGGCACGTTGAGCATTATGTATAATCACTTTATTATATTTGTTATATCTGTTTAATCACTGTAGTAATTGTCGGTAATTTCATCGATGAATTCCCGGTAAACATTAATGTCCATGATACCGCCTGTAAATAATCGTTGACAAATTGATGCTATCTCGCTGATGCTTTCTAGGGAATTATTGCCGGCTCGTTTTCCACCAATGAGGATTTCTAGTCTGTCCACGTCGGCAAGGACGTTATCGGGACAAGTAACAAGACCACTTCCTTGAGTGCCAATACCACTTCCAGTAGCACCGGGGGCAGAATTGTCATCTCGATGTCAGATGGTACGTAATATTGTTGTGGTTCCGGTGAAGGAGTAGGATGAGGTTGTTTTTTCTTTTTCTTTGATTTCTTCTTCTTACTTGTTCCTGGTGGTATTTTTTGTTCTTTCATTTCTAAAGTTTGTTCTATCCGATTTAATTCTTCTCTACGTCGAATTTCTTCTGCGCGAATTGATTGATTAAATAATACAAGTTCAGGACGATTATCAGCAACTTGAGCACCTGCTCATACTTTAGCATAAATCTTAAATATCGTTTTAATCCAGTCTTTTTTGGCTATTGTTACATTAGGTTTTAAATAATATTTTTTTCTATCAAAATCTAGTGCAACATCAATCGCATTTTTTGCATTTCCCTAATAAATACAACCACGTCATTGTGACATTTTTATATTGCTGGTTGTCATACTTTTGGTTGTTTTGGCTGAGGAGGTTGAACTTCATGTTGTGGTTCTTCAGAATAAAGCTGGCCAATATCCCTAAGTGTTTCTTGTGATTGAATATCAGCTATTTCACCTGGAAGTCCTCTTAGAATCTTTTTTGTTTTCTTAGTTCTTTCTATTTTTCCAGTTGCTACCGCGGTTTGCTGCAACGTGGGAAGAAGACCTCTGGTAGCTTCTGTAACTTCTTCGGTAGCTTTCCTAACCCTTTCGGTAGCTCTATTAACCGGTTTAAATAATTCTGCTGTACCATCTGCAAATTCCACCTGAGCTTCCTGACGCGCTTGTAATTTTTGTTTGACAGAATCACGGACGGGGAGATATTTCTTAATTGCTTCTGAGCTAGTTTAGATGTGTGAGATTCCATTATAATATCAATAATAATTTAATTAAGTCAAACACACACAGCAGCAGAGAGGCTGAACGACAAAAAACGAACACGCCTAAATGATGAAAAAAAAGATAAATAATACGTCAACTATGGAGTAACAAAAACGAGCTAACCCACACGATTTCGTTATTGCGGTCTGTTCCCCCGCAGTATGGAAATATGTTCTGTTAGAGATTTCGGTTTGACGTTGTTGACTTTTGTTCTCAGCTTTTATAGGAACCCTTATTTTTGCAAACGGACCCTCCTGACCTTTGTAGGGTTCAGCCTCTCTGCTGCTGAGACTGTCCACACATCGATGGACTATACCGGGTCAATGGCACGACTTTGCCCACCTTTGACTTTCCCCTGGTACATTCAAATGCTGCACAAACCTGTTTAGTAGTGGTTGCAATGGTGTTGGCTGTGAAATCAATTTCTTAGAAACTATGATTGATTTTTGCCAAATCGCATTAGCTGGTTCTAAATCAATTGTCTGTGTGTGATTTCATTGTTCACTGCTGCTATGATCAATGTAAGTTTGCTACCCATTCGTGTGATCGTTCGAAAGTAATTGCACTTTGGATCTCAGACCGCTCTGCACTCGTGGGGCTAATCCACCCTATCCGATATCTCAATGACAATTCTTATGCATGCTTACGTCTAAACAAACGTTCAGCAAATGTGCGATTAGATCGTTCCATAATAACTTGGTCACGATGTTTATTGCTATGTCGAACACAAACTCACACATGGTGTTTCACCAACAACGGAGAAACAGATCAGATACATTCTTTACCAGGATACACTTGTAATAATCTTGGCTATGTTATTGATCTGTGTACATAAATGAGCGCAAGAACATCTGCAATACTTGTAGAGTCATTTAATTTCAACGGCTCAGCTTCTTTGTATCAGCTGACATAATCAGCAATGATTAACACGTACTTGTAATATCTCCTTAGTACACGATCACGTAGAAGAAATAACAGAAAAACCTGACGAACCTCATTAGATGCTTGGATATCAGACCAGCCACGTAAAATCTTTCTTGGAATTGATAGGTAAATTTGACAAAACGCCTGCTTGGTCAATATTAAGCAATCCCAGGAGTGACCTCTGCCACTCGTTTTCACATTTCTACTTCTGCTTTGCCTCTCCAATACCCACACTGACTGGATATTTTTGACAATTTCAGGCTTTTTGAATCCATGTTTATATCAATATAATTTACCTTTAATGAGTAGATGTTTGTCCACGGGAGGCTGAGCCTTCTGATACTTTCTTGGCTTTCATTCCGCCTGTGATAATCCATCTTGTGATTCGTTCTCCGAGTGTTGGATTAATCGCATTCAAGTCATGAATGCGGTCCATGATGAGTGTTGAAGTGCATGGATATATGGTGGTGCTTGGTACACAAGATCATGTCGGTAACACGTAGTACCAAAACTATGTACTATTACTTCAACATGCTTTGGCTGGTTCTTAGAATCCGTCGCCACAAACCGTGTATGAGTGAAATATGGAAACTCTAAGCAAACCATTAATGAAGAAGGTTGCAAGTGGATCTTTGAAGATCCCATTCATGCAGGTTTGTGTGTACCCTCAAACAGAAAAAAATGTGACCAAAACACCATCAAAGAACATAAAAATGTATGGACCAAGTCGGTATATGGGTATTTTCTGGGTAAAAACAAGCCTCTCGTGAGTTTAAATATTATACTTGCTATGGCTAAAGCTGGAAATGATAATAAAGCAAGGCAAGAGATGCATTATTTAATAAAACTCCTGCACGGGGAAGAATATTAACATTCAATCCCTGAAATTGAGCCTGAATATCTGGATCAAGCAGCTGCTTAACTATTGATACAAACATCCTTACCTCAAGAAACCCGTGTTACACTATATACACCAAAACGTGTATCAATTGTGTCTCCGCCAGTAAAAAATTTGTAAATGGACCAGAGCAAGAGCAACCATCAGCTCCTGAATTGCGCACATTGGAAGAACAATGAGAATGGATACAAGAACAAGTAAAAGGGTTGGCAAAGGAACATTTACCAAAATGTACACCCGCACCTATGCTGGAAGAATAAAAGAATGGAAGCGGCCTTGTGTGATCCTAGTGACCTTGCTAATGAATTGTAAACAAATGTGAGATCAGTTCATATGGGCAACAACGCACAAGAAGGCATTAATGAAGTCACGTCGATTTGTCAGCAGCTGCACACAAATGACATCAGACAGAAAGAATGTTTCACGTGATGATGCATTAACATTTTGAAGATATCAATCATATATATATATATATATATATATATATATATATATATATATATATATATATATTACGCCACAGCTAAGTTCAGATTAGATTTTGCATAAAATCCGTGTTGCGATGCAACAGTCTTTTTTTTTTAAATAAAATCAAAGCGTTAACATCGATATTCACAATCTCATCAACCAAACTAGAATTCAATGTACCTTTTTCTACATCTGTTACCATTGGCGAATCACACACACTTGTGACCGCACTTGTGTCGCTACGAGTTTATTAATTAGCCTAATATCCGACTATAATTGTTTTGTGGTCTGCCTGCAAATAGTACATTTGTGTTTTCACAAGATCACGTATATTATTACCTCAATCAATGCTGAGACCCGACAAAGAATGTTGGTGCTTGCTGCAATAGATTCTAAAATTTCTATACATTAACATGAGCTCATACTCACCTGCATCATCACAATTGAATTTCCATAATATGTTCACATTGGACAGTCATTGTTGTCAATAGTTCTTGGTTGGCTTAAAAATACTCACGAAAATGATAAATGTTTGCATGCAATATCTAAAAGTATTGCATACCATAACACGCTTGACATAGACACCATAAAGACGCTGATCAATTTAACAAGTGATGCCATCAGTAGTAGCTATGAAAGCAAGTCCGAAAGAAAAGTTGTAGGTGTGGCAGGCATAGCCTCCTAGGGTTATGCACCGTTTGGGTTTACTCCAACCTTGGAAACAGGTGATATAATATCAATTACACCGTCAGGACCTGTGTATCTTCAATGTCATAATAATCGATTAGTACATATTTGTTTTGCCCTTGCGGATCAAGATGGCATGTTGTAGATATTCAAGGTGAAATATTGATGATACAAATGCACGTTAAAGATAAACCCGATATTTACTATAATGACATCATGAAGGTTGTACCTGGACATGTGAGACCCGTGCTCGATGTTAAGCAAGAAAACCTGTTTACACAACATATTATGGAATTGGCCTCTGTGACATTGTTCGTGGATTGATCACGGGCGCAAAAAAGGTGCTCACCGCATTATAGTCGTGCTCTGCTTCCATTGCCAAAGAAGTTTCAATGAGAGTCATTTAGTCTTAAAAATGCTGCTGGGGATTGAATGAAATAACTGGATAGCATGCAGTTCAATCGATTTGAGATCAGCTACAACAATTAGTGACTAGAATACATTCCAAACAAATTATAATTACTATCAACAGAAACAATGCCGACTGCGGTTTGTAAAATTATTAATGACGCTGCTCAGCAACTGTCTGATTCCATGATTGTAAATCTGGCAATGAGAAGTGTTAAAAACTTCAGTGAAGTGACAATGGTGGTTTTCCCAGTCACTGTATGTCTCTTGCTCTGGCAACTTCACTTTCATGGATTATTAGTACTAATCATTCTCAGGTTTTGCACATTATGTGGTGTGCTCCCTAAAATTGGCAAACATCTTAGGGGTGGGTGGGTGTGTGTGACAGAGGCCCTTGACGTATATGAGGTATATTAAGAGAAAAGGCAAAGACACCATGATAACACTACTGCATATTACATTTTCCAGTCAGGTGATTTATATTAATTTCGTTTCTGCATGCACCGCATACTAACGTTACCACTTTAACCTGGGTGAATAGACATCATGGTGATTCTATACCCATTAATATTCTATATGCATACCATAAAAAAATTTCAATCATTCAAAACTATCAAAAAGTGAGTCATTTTATAAGAAATCGAAATACATCCAGGTTGCTGTAGATCAGAATAGGCGAGTGTCATTTCAATTTTAGTTTCAAATAACCTAATGTAATAATTGTCAGCTGCTAAAACAGCACCTTGAGCCAGTCTATGGGGGCTATAAATATCTGGACAAATCCCTAGACTGCATATGGTACTGAAAAAAAAACAACAAAATAAACAATTTCACTGTCCACCGAAACCAAACAACTATTTTACATCTATTAATTGCCTATCTTTTGATACTCTTTGCTGACACCAAATTAAGAAGTCACAGAGAGATCAATGTGGTTATAAATAGATGTATATATGCATTTATGTATATAAACAATAGATATTATTTCATAAAATATGTATGAAAACATGAATTATAGAGCAGAAAGTTTGGTATGAAAATTAAGACAAGATATATAAAATATTTTATTGAAATGAAGATAATGCACACAAAGTTCTAAAATTTAATACAATCATTAGAAAACCTACTTGATTCAAATGTAAAATCTCCTTTCTTTGTTAAATTGCAATGATTTGTAAACATAACACTTGTAAATTTCAGAAATCACATAGGAAACTATCTTCACTCATTCCTTTTGTGACTTGCCTCTGTCCATAAACAAATATATTACACACAGTCATTATCAATGTCACTTACACTGGTATCATCCCAGTTACATTTTTCTTCCCCAAAATAGAAAATTCTCAGACTGATGTTCACTGCACTTAATATAAAAAATGACACATATCCTGGAAAATACCACCAAACATGGAAAATTTAGCATGAATGCTACTGAATATCACTTGATTCAACTTTCATTTCATTAAGTGTAGCCATTAAAATAACAGGTTTAACTTTATGTAAACACGCCCAAATGTAAGTTTTAAAATATCAAACTTAGGACATGTTTCTCACTTTGCCTTAGTCTTAACACTATGTTTCACCATAATAGGAATGGCCAGTATATTTAGTGTGGGATGAACGTAGGAACATCCTGGGAAGAACCAACAACCAACCAAAAGCTACTGGTAGGCTTTCTCACATATCCATCCCAGTCAAGCCAAGACAGGAACCCATGAGGATAGAGCTGAGATGTCAGTGATCTGTAAAGGTGAGCACCTTAGACCATTCAGTCACCCTGGGCCTCATCCACTCTGGCCTTCAACAAAACATTGTAAACTGGAAAGAGCTCTTTTTTTAAAAAATATAGCCAGAATATCCAGGTCTACAAACAGGCATGAAATCTTGGTTGTCCTTGCTTCAGATTAGAAGAGAATCATGTGGCAACATTTCTACAAAAGTTCAACATTTGTGGCAAGAAGCTGATTTCCTTGATTTAAATTAGTAGTGCATTATGGAAGTGCAACTTACTCCAAGAAAATAATCAAATGCTGGTAAATTTAAGGGTTGTTCCAGTAACAAAATACTGGTGCTTTTTTTCTTTTTGCTGGCCAATTGTGAAATATTGGTCACAGTAACCTACTGATAACATCAGAGTACAGTATTCATCAAGATGCATACTCAGACTTAGTTTCATGTATAACAGTACCAATCTGGTTATGAGCTAAATGCAAACATATAACATACACCAGTGAAATATAGGTCACAATGACCTTCTTTTGTTGTGAGGGTGTAGTAGTAAAAGAGCTATGTATACTCACACAGATTCTGGCATGAACAGTGTATGGATTAAATGTACATAGGTTGCCAAAAGCTTATTTGGTTATGAGCTAAATACAAAATGTTAACCTAAGCCAGTATAATCCTATATGTGGTAATAACAGGGATTCATATGTAAATAGCTTGACAAAATTCTAGTATGCATACAGCTTAGAACTTAAGAAATAAACTTAAAAACTGCATACATATAATTGAATCATGAATTATTGGTTGCAGTAACCTACATTGTTAACAGCATTTAGTACTCCTCAGTATTCTTCCCATTAACAAGTTTCATGATTTTATGTGGTTCAGTACCTCACTCGGTCTGCAAAATCTGAGCTAACATAAATATTTAACCAAACATGGACAATTATGTCCATGAATCTATGAAGTTGGCCCTCACCTATGGATAGGGATCATGAAAGCAATTACAAACTGTTCCCTAAGACCTAAGAAGAAAAAATGAATGATATTCAGTGAAGCTGTACATATATTTATGCTTTTATCTATGTGGGCATTGATGCAGATGCCAAAGTAGTACAAGGAGAGGTAATGAGCCTACAGCAAGGGAGGTAATTCAGCCAATTAGATCAGAAAATCTAATACTTCATTAATTGTAACAGTAAATTTAGATTAAAGTAATTAATTTAATCAGTGGGAATACATTAAACCAAAGAAGTGGAGTTTTGACTTACACACATGTCTTAACAAAAAGCTGGTACTAATTCAAGATTTTCTCCATTACTGACCTTAAATACTGGATACTGTGCCTTTCGAAATCATAATGACAAGCAAAATCTGGACAATGTCTGAATTTCACAGATAAAAATAGGTGACTGCTAACAAGGCAAAGAATTCCCTGCCTTCTTAAGCATACATGTCTACTTGCCACACAAAATGAGTCAATCATGTATATAATTAGAATTTTTGGGATATTTAACCTCATATTCAATTTGTGCAATAAAAAATCAGGACAACAAACAAAATGTCTCTGTAAAATATTACTTTCAATTATGTGAAAGAATCTGGTAGTTGTAAATTCCATCTGCAAGACCTGATGTAATAAAACTGATACATTTGCAGGGAAAATATGAAAATACTAAATAAGAAATGCAAAAAAGTAATTGTGTAAATATAAATTAGATCACAGACAAGCAGAGTTAAAAAAGAGAATATATATCACAAAAAATGTCATATGTCTTGTATAGAGAATATCACAGAAAAATACAATGAACGCAAGACACAGTCATTAATTAGTTTCATTGTATGTAGCTATTTTTGGTGATTATTTCAAAAAGTATATATGTATTATTATGTCCTATTTAATATTTACTTCACAGAATTTCACAAATGCTGACAAATGTCAGCATTCATATGTAGGTTTAATTAACTGCTTGTTTAAAGACATCTAATTATGTGTTGCAGAATTTCTATCAATGATATGACAAGTTACAGAAATGGTGATACAGCTACAAATTGATTGCATTTCATATGGCTACTCTATTAGTCAGTAACTCTGACTACTAGCATATTAAGAAAAAAACTGCATCAGACTGCTCAGGCTCGACTCTGCCTAGCTTGCAACAAAAAACCCATACAAATCATGACAGACATATGAAATGCTTAAATTAGGATGGCAAGTAAATATAATTGAAAGCACAATTTGAAATGAAAATGTATTTAGACACAAAATATTTGTGTGAAGAACTAAATTCTGAATTGATTACATACTATAGGAAGAAAAGTTTACATATAAAAGTATTACATATCAGCGGCAACACATGCATTCTTTAGGCATTTACCAACATTGCCAACAGGGCAATGATGATGTAACATGGAATGTCTAGGGCAAAACCAAGTCCCAGGATAAGTCCTCCAATGCCTGTAACATAAATTAGTAACAATTCACAATATAAAGTAGTCAAAATGATGCCATATATTGTCTATTTATATTCAGGCACGGTACAAAATATACGGATCCTGCCTAAAGTCTGAAACATGAAGGAAGCACTAAATATATTAAGAATCAGTGTGACCATATATCAAATGTGTAACATGAGGGAAGTGATGAACATAATAATCAATGTGACCATGCCTCAAGTCTGCAACATGATGGAAACACTGAAAATTATTAATCAGTGATAACTACTGTATATTTACATTGCCTTTATCTCCACCGCATAATTACAACATAGAGTGAACTTGGATCTAACAAACCTCAAGGGAATCAGAATTTAAAGAGCCTCAAGGGAATCCAAATACAAAATCATGTGTGTGTATGTGTGTACAAATATTCTAAGACTATATTTTTTTATTTTAAATAATTGAATCATATTTTCTTAACTATGTTCAGACATTTCATAATTTTTTTTTATATCTTTCAACAGAAAGGGAAAACACTTGTGTATGGGATACACTGTCTGTCTGTCTATGATGTTTTATTTATGCAGGTGAGAAAGGAAAACAGAGATTCTGTTACACCAGCAAATGCCAGTTTTTATTGGTAAAATTTGCCCTTGTACCACAAAAAATTGAGACTGTCAGTATTTATGTACCGATAAACTGTAAAATGTGTTTCAAGTCTTGAAAGTTAACTGTCTCAGCATCAATTCTATCAGAAACTGACCTATTCTTTTCACAAAATTGCTGTCCATATCCACTCTAACTTTGATCACTGACTGACAATGGCAAAACAGCACCAGAAGAAGAGTTTATTTCTTTGATGGATTCAAGTGGCATAATGGTATATACATATTGTATAATTCTGCCCCCCTAGTCTG
Organism: Megalonaias nervosa; assembly: GCA_016617855.1. Lineage (NCBI taxonomy): Eukaryota > Metazoa > Mollusca > Bivalvia > Unionida > Unionidae > Megalonaias > Megalonaias nervosa. The sequence goes on from JAECUM010057219.1 coordinate 22,164, forward strand.
ATAAAATAGACAACTTACAATTAGGACTAGAGTTCCCACTGTTATCAAATTGCTGAAACATAGTATTGAATTGCTGCTGCAGCTTAACAAGTGTGGCAGCCTAGAAGCTAGTTTCATTACAAGTAATTTCTGTCAAAACAATGCCTGAAGCCATCAGAGAGATAAGCCAACTCTCCTTCTGGTGCTGTTGTGTGACTAATTGCTGGTGCAGGAAGCAATAAATACTGAAGTAAACATATTTCTGTTTCACGGATGTTAAACCAAGCTTTTATTTCTTTTTGTTCATAACAAATTAATAGCCACATGTTCATTTGCCAAGGGAAAGGCATGGTTTGGATTTTGCTGCTTTCTATTCATGGATGACCATAAATCATGTGATGTTATTAGCCATGCTGAATTTAAAGGCTTTCACTCAAAATTAAGTCACTAAAATTTAATGCATGTAAATACTGTAACTATTTACTATATAACTGAACAATGAACCAAAGTTTTTAACCGGGTGTTAATTATGATGGTTACTGACAGAGATGATAGAGGAATGGGACCCTGACCTTTGCAACAGCGACATGTATTTGGTTGTTGCTCTCTGAGTAAATATGTTAAGAATTAGGTATGCTTTAGTTCTTTTACAAACATTGTGATTTTCTTGTATGTTTTTGAATTCTTGGTATGTAAGAACAACACTGGAAAGGGTTTTTGTTGCTGACATCACATTACTTAAATTCATGGACATGTAGATTGTGACATTTGTTTAGCTGTATGACTAGCAATACAAATGGAGAGTGTTATGTACATCTAAATAATTTTAGTAACTTCTGGTATATCATTTTATCTAATTTTTGTAATTTTTATTCATGGATGTAAATTGTTCAGATTATCTTTAGTTGGTGGCATACACGCTTAGTGTCTTTTCTAAAATATTGAAGAATGGAAAACTAACATAGGATCTATAAATAGATGCTTATATACATCTTGACAGTTACTAATAATAAAATTACTGGTAAAAATGTTTACATGAGTCTGCCTTTTTCCCATTAGTCAGACTGGTCAGGTGGATTCTTAGAAGAATTAAGTTAATCCATATTGGATGAGTTAGGTCACATGAATAGGTATTCTGAAAAGGATTAAGTAGTACAATCTGTCAGATGGGGTATAATGCAACATATAGTCATAATGGACTCTTGAAGGTATATATAAGGAGAGAACTGAGTGATCAGATTCATTTCTACTTTGGAGTCATTCTTATTTCTTGTGTTTTTGTTGTAACATCAAGACTGCAGATGTATTTCATGATGTATTTTGATGTTATCTGAGACAAAAAACATTTGTTTGGACTGTTCAGTTGAAGTAAAATGTGCTCATTTCTTTTTGGACTATAATAATATTCTAGACAATGTCATTTTGACAATGTCACGATTCTTGGAGGACAAGTACATTTCCAGTTCTTAAGTTTATACAGAACTTTTCATTTGTCTGGACTTTAATATAACTTTTTCAGGATTATTTTGGATTCACTTCAAAATACTCTAAGTTCCTCTCACATGTTCATTTATAAATTTGATCATTAAATTATGTTAAATTTTACAAAACTTGTTGATTCTGCTTCTTTCTGTTACTTAGTTTATGACCACAGAGTCATAACTAGAGTGCTAGGTCATATTTTATCAACACTGTAGTTTCATCTTGTCTAACAGAGAATTAAAGACATAGTGAATATTATAATCACAATTTCTGAAACAAAAATCATCTTTCTAACAATTTCATGCAGGTATGGCTTGTTACGTGTCTAGGTTCATACAAATGTAACAAAGAAAAGAGTGAAGCGAACAAGCTTTGTAAATTTTAACAGAATAATTTATTTCCCTAGAAAACAAGGTAAAAATATGAAAAAGGACTTACGGTTTATGAATCAAATCCAAAAATTAATCCAATAATTAAAAATATAAGTCCTATTACTAAAAAGTTCTAATTGAATCAAAGTTCAAATCCCAATGAAGTTCCAAGATGGAAGATGATGACATCCTCTATAACCTGTTTTGTGTTGTCGTGTCAACAGTTCCTTGTTGAATCACTTAAAACTAATATTCCGGCTTTAGAATTCAGAATAATTTTCAGTAAATGTCTTTGTCCAGGAATTCTGATGAGCACTAGATAAAGTCTCCAGGGAAAATAAATTACTGATTCCGAAAAATAGAAATATTTAAATCAAACTGGCAACAACAAAATAAATACCTTTGAGCCTGAAGGTATGAATTATGACTGACTAAAACACTACAAAATATCTGTTTTAACCCTAACTACAATGCAATTTTGATTACATGATGGGGTTATGTGATCAATTAATTCAAGCGGCGTAGTAAAACCACACACCGGCTACCACGTCCGCCATGGACGAATTCGATTGTACTGAATGAATCTTACAATAAGATTCAATAATTAAAAAAAATAAAAAAAAGTTGTCTACAATAGAGCTGAAACTGGCTCCAAAATCTAGGTCACCAAAAGATACAATGTTTCTACAAACTGCGTGTTTATCAGGTTTAACAGAACTGAACCGAATTATATGAAAAATGTCAAATCCAGTGAATAAAGTTATCAGTACTATAACATGTAATGAAATAAAAATAAAATAAAAAGAATTTTAAACTAACACACAAGTAATTAAATTACATATACGTAACACTGCCCCCATAAAGAAAAAGAAAGATTTATATAATAAAGCTTTCTTTTTCTTCATCATCATCATCAGCATCATCATCATCAGTCCCGTAGTCTGGTAGACCGTTGGAGCACCGCGTGAGACCGGACAACCATCTTCCTCCATTCCTCTCGATTTTTCGTCTCTCTCAGCGAGTCACTCAGTGTCAAGTCTGTCCACTCCCGAATGTTGTCTTCCCACCTCTTTCTCTGCCTGCCTCTCTTTCTTCTTCCTTGTACAGTGCCTTGCAGGATTGTCTTGGCAAGTCCTGATGATCATAAGACATGCTCATACCACTGCAGTTTATGTTTTTTCACTGTGGTCAGGATGTCTTCGTGAGGCCAAATGGCTTGTCTGATCCTTTGCCGTATGTCTTCATTGGTGACACGGTCTTTTGTATGAGACGCTGAGGATCTTTTGGAAGCATCTCATCTCTGTGGCCTATATCCTTTTCTCTAAGTCAACTGTTATGGTCCATGATTCACAGGCATAAAAGAAATATGGAGATCACCAGTGAGTGCATCAGTCTGACCTTTGAACTGAGTGCGATGTTCTTGTCGCTCCAGATGGGCTTCAGTTTTGTCAGTGCTGCTGTTGTCTGCGCAATCCTGGAGAGTACTTCAGGCTTCGACCCTTCATCTGTTACAATTGCCCCCAAATACTTAAAGCTCTGGACTGTTTCAAGCTTTGTACCTTGGACCCTGATGTCAGTGCTGATGCCCTTGGTGTTGTTGGTCATCATTTTGGTCCTCTCTGCACTGATTTCCATGCCGAAGGCTGCATAGGTTTTGTCGAGGCTCTCTACTAAGCTAGCTATTTCTTGTTCATTTCCTGCTAGTCCATCAATGTCGTCTGCAAAAACGTAAGTTGGTGACTGTTCTGCCTCCGATGCTGACTGTCCCTTTATGCTTTTTAAGTGTGTCAGCCATGATTCTCTCCAGAAAGATGCTGAATAATGTGGGAGAGAGCTGACAGCCTTGTCTGACTCCGACTGTTGTTCTGAACCAGTCCCCTATGCTGCTTTTGAAGTATACTGCACTGGTGGCCTTGTCATACAGGTGCTCTATTACTGTAATGAGGTTGGCATTGATGTTGTACAGTCTCATGGTCGCCCACAAGGCTGCATGCCATACCCTGTCAAATGCCTTCTTGAAATCCAAGAAGACGTGGTACAAATCTTGCTGGTGTTGGAGGTACTTCTCACACAATATCCTGAGGTTGCTCTGTTGTGCTGTGCCCTGCTCTGAAACCTGCCTGCTCCTTGGCAATGATCTTTTCAGCCTGTGGCTTTAGTCTGTTCAGCAGTATCCTCAACATGACTTTGCTTGGATGGCTTATAAGACTGACTGTATGGTGGTTTTGACACTGTTGCAAGTTGCCTTTCTTGGGGAGGGTGAGGATCAGTGATTGGGTCCACAGCAATGGCCATACTCCTATATGCCAGATCTTTTTACAGCTGTTTGTGAGGGCGCTAATCATTGCTTCTCCCCCTGTTTGGACCAGTTATGCTGGGATGTTGTCCACTCCTGCTGACTTCCTCTTTTTCAGCGATCTCATTGCTGCTTCTACTTCATGTAGGATAGGGTGGCTGTCATTGTTAGTTGCTGGAGGGATGTTCAGTACCTCTAGATCTACTGTGGCTTGGTGGTTATAAAGTTCTGCGCAGCACTCTGTCCATCTTTTCAGAATGTCTTTTTCTTCTGTGAGGCAGTTTCCAGCTTTGTCCTGTAAGGAGGTAACTCGCCATTGTTTTGTGCTTGTTAGATCTTGGGCCAGTTGGTACATTTTCTTGCTGGTGTTCCTTTTCAAGTTTCCTTCAATGTCTTTGGACTGTTCTTCTATCCAGTTCTCATTTGCTTTTTTCATGCTTTTCTTGACTTCCTGGTTGACTGCCTTGTACTGCTCTGCCCCTTCTGTATCGTTCTTGTTCTTCTTCAGCTCCCTCCTCTTGTCACACAGGTTCAGGACCTCAGCTGTGACCCAGCGCTTCTTCACTGGGCAATGTCTAGTAAGGATTTCACTGGCTGTTTCGGTCGTTGCTGTATTAAAGGTGGTGATCAACGTGTCCATGTCTGTATTGTCAGCGTTGAGTGGTGCAAATTTAACACCAATCATTGCTCTAAAGGATTCTGATATTTCGGGATCCTTCAGTTTCTTGAGATCAAACTTTATTCTTGTATGGCTTTCTTTCTTGACCTTCTTTAGATGTAGCCTGAAGGTCATCATTACCAGATCATGGTCACTTCCAATGTCCGCTCCGGGAAAGCTTAGAGTCTTGGCGATGTTTACACTTGACTGTACGCACCTCTTCACCATGATGTAGTTCATGTGGTGTGTCTAGATCAGCTGATGCCTGGCAGAGCCCAACCCTCTCCAGGCCTGACCACAGCCGATTTCCTCCAACTTGGTGGCTCACCTTGGTCATGAACACATAGCCGTTGAGCTGTTTGACAGCCTTTCTGCTTGACCGTTGACTTCGTCTCTTAAGTTCTCCCACCCAGTGATGCCGTGTTAACATCACACTATTTATCCATAGCTGGAAGACTCGTGGGGGGCGGGAGCGTCTATTTTCCCATGCAAGTCTGGAGGACTTGCCCACTGCCCATATGTTAATTATACATGAGGTAAAAAAAAATTACATAAGAAGAACTCTTATGAATTATACAAAGTGTAAATGAAATAATATTTCTATACACAGAAAAGTGCATCTGCTATTAAATTGTCTTTTCCCTTGATGTGCCTGATGTCAATATTATATTCCTGTAACAACAAACTCCACCATAATAATCTTTGATTTTTGTTTTTCATCTTGCTGATGAAAGTAAGGGGGCTGTGATCACTAAACACTACAATCGGAGAAGGAGCTGAACTAAGTTAAACTTCAAAATGTTGTAATGTCAGTATCAAAGCCAAACATTCCTTCTTGATTGTTGAGTAATTTCTTTGGTGCTTATTTAATTTCTTAGAAAAATAGCACACTGGATGATCAACACCATTTCTATCTTCTTGAATCAATACTGCTCCAACCCCAACATCACTTTGCATCAACAGATAATTTAAATGGTTCACTGAAATTTGGAGCTGAAAGAACTGGTGCACTTTTAAGTATGGCCTTTAACTTATCAAAAGCCTCCTGACATTTTTCAGTCCAAAGAAACTTGTTTTTCTTGCTCAATAAATTTGTCAGGGGTTCAGCAATATTAGAAAAATTGGAACAAAATTTCTGATAGTATCCAGCCATACCCAAAAATCGCATCAGTTGCTTTTTACTGACAGGCACAGGGAATTTAGAGATAGCCTTGACCTTAGAATCTATAGGTTTAACTTGTCCATGTCACACAATATGTCCTAGAAATGTTACACCAGCACGGCAGAACTCACTTTCGGATAAATTGATTGTCAAACTGGCATCAGTGAGTCTGTCAAAGAATTTCCGAATTGTTGCTAGATGTTCTTTCCAGGTGTCATTGTAGATGATGACATCATCGATGTAAGCATCACAATTATCTAGATCAGAAGTAATCATAGTCATCAAATGTTGAAAAGTACTTGGCGAACCCTTCATCCCAAGGCATCACTTTGTATTGATAGAGTCCATCTGGAGTCACGAATGCCAAAATTTCCTTTGCCCTTTCCGTTGATGGAATTTGCCAAAATCCTCTCGGAAGGTCAAATCTGGTGACATATTTGGCATTTCCAATTTTATCAATACAGTCATTGATTCATGGTAATAGAAATGAATCTGTTTTTGTCACAATGTTCACCTTCCTATAATCAGTGCAGATACGGAAACTTTTATCTGGTTTTGGAACAAGTATACATGGTGAGCTCCAGTCACTTTTACTGGGCTCTATGAAATCATTCTACAACAAATACTGAATTTCCTTTTTCAAGTATTCCTGTTTGAGAAGGTTCATCCTGTATAGGTGTTGTTTCACAGGTTTGGAATTCATAATTTCAATGTCATGAAAAATTTTGTTTGTCCTCGTAGGAACATCTGGAAATAAGTGCTCATATTCAAATAATGACTTTAAATTCATTCCTTTCTTGTTGCTACAAATGTGAAAGTTTATGGTCCAGATTATTCATAATTTTCAAATTCCAAAGATTTTTTGCTCCAAAATCAATAGAGTCTGATTGAATTCCTTCACTTAAATTCTCAGACAGGTACAGCTAAATTAATTGCATAATTTACCTGGCTCTCTCTCTCTCTCAATATACTCCTATAATTTATTTAGATCAGAGTACTATTATTATAATTTAACTCAATCATTTTCTTCTTAACTTTGTACGGGCCATAATACCTAATTTGAAGAACATTTTGAAGAATGAGCAAGAGAGAAAGAACTCTTTTACAAGACTCAAAACTTCTCTCAATGAAAGTTCAGTGAAACCACAATTTCCCTTCTGACTTGAATTGCTTAGTGCCAAATTCAAGCATAACTAGCTGGAAGGTTCCAGACATAAAATTTGACCTTTGTCCAGATTGAACAGGATTTGGGAAGGCCAAACTGAGTAAAAAACTTTATCAAAGCTTTTACTATAGATTTAGCTTTGGTATTCCTCAAAGGTATTCGCAGCCTCTGGGAATGCTGTTGACGCACAAATAATGATCAACAAGTATTGGTTACCTGACTTGGTCTTAGGTAAGGGACCAACACAATCTACCATTATTCTGCTAAATGGTTTGTCAAATGCAGGAATAGGTTGCAGATGAGCCTTAGGTATCTTCTGATTGGGTTTTCCTACCATTTGACAAGTATGACAAGATCTACAGTATTTACAAACATCACTTTGATTTTTGGCCAATAAAAGTGAGTCAAGATCTTGTGATAAGTCTTATTAATCCCTAAATGACCAGCCAGAGGAGTTTCATGGGCCAAACTAAATATTTCCTGTCTGTAAGATTTTGGAACTACAATTTGATAATTCACTGACCACTTGTCACCAGCAAGTACCTCAGGAGGTCTCCATTTTCTCATAAGAATTCCATTTTTAATGAAATAACAGACAGGTACTTCAGTGGCTTCAGTTTCACTAATGGCCCTCTGAAACAAACAAGAGATCTCAGGAGCTTTTTCCTGTTTGACGACAAGTGCTTGCCGTTTATCACCCTGATTAGAAAAAAGAGAATGAATAGTTAAAAGAGGATCACTATGATCAATACCTTTTGATTGATCCAAACAAGGAGTGAAAATGACCTCATCAAAAGCCTGACCAAAGCATGTGTCAGCTAAAGGAATACTTTCCTTATCAGAATCATTCTTAAGAGCTTTCTTTGCCATAGCTCTAGTAACTGCACAAGCCGGGTATAAATCAGGGAATTCTATTTCAATAGGATTGACTTTCTCATCCAAAGAAGGCTTGTCAGTTACAAGTGGATTAACTACAACCTTGTCTCCAGCTAGGTCGTTGCCTAGTAATAAATGAATGCCCTCAATGGGTAAAAAATACACTATTCCAACTGTCACAGGTCCTGAAACTAAGTCTGATGACAAATTTACACAATGGAGAGGAACATTAGCAAAGCCACACTCTACTCCCTGAAGGAGAACACTCACATTAGAACTGGACTTCTCAGAGAAAGGCAAAATACCTGATAATAAAAGACTCTGAGAAGTTACTGTATCCCTTACAATTTAAGTAGGGATAGGATTGGCCAAATCACCCAAGAGTAATATAAAACCCTTCAACATGAATGGTTCATAATTCTCTATAATAAAATCAGACGGGTTTCTTAGACCCAACAAATATATTGCCCATAACCTTGACCTCTTAGAAATAAGAGCATTTGGGATAGGTCTATCTTGATTCTGATGCCCATATTTCAATTTGAAGCAATCATAAATAATGTGTCCTTTCTACTTACAATAGGTACACGTAGGAAGAGACAAGTATTTTGAATCAAGTTCATCAGAAGCTTGATTTTTAAAAGTTGTGCCAGATTGAGTTTTAGAAGGGGTCGTATTGGGCTGAAATACCTTTTTACCAGAAGAGTGCTGAGTGAAAGACTTGCTTACAACAGGAACTTTATGAGTTAAGAAATACTCATCAGCAGCACGAGCAGCATTTTCCAAGGTTTCTTATGCTCGTCAAGATAAGTCCTAATGTCACTATGGACACAGTTTATAAACTCTTCAACTAACATGAGTTGTCTGAGACTTTCATAATCTTGTTAACCTTTGTAGAAGAGCACCACCTATCAAACTGTTGTGCTTTTTCCTATGCAAATTCGACATAGGTCTGGTCAGTTGATTTTCTAGAATTCCTGAAATTTTGGCGATAAGCCTCAGGGACTAGCTCATAACCCTTCAAGATACAGTCTTTAACCACATTATAGTCAACAGTCTGTTCTAGTGACAGTGAAAAATAAATATCACTAGCTTTACCAGTAAGTACAGATTGTAATAATAGAGTCCTCCAATGCCCCCTTGGCCATTTCAAATTTTCCACAATTTTTTCAAAATGAGGAAAATATTTGTCTACATCATTTCCTCTAAAAGGGGGCACTAACCTAATATTCTTTGTAATATCAAAACTTGAACTTGTATGTAAAGTGGGAATGTGCCTTTCACTTGCCAGCTCTATTTCTTTTAACTTAATTTGAAATTCCCTTTCATCCTTCTCTCTTTGCATTTGCATCTGTCTCTCTTTCTCCCTCTCCTGTCTTTCTCTCTCGTCTTTCTCAGACTGTAACTGGATTTGTTTATCTCTCTCTCTCTCTCTCTCTCTCTCTCTCTCTCTCCTCTTTCTCAAATTGTAACTTCATTTGTTTATCTTTCTCTCTTTCCTGTCTCTCTCTCTCCTCTTTCTCAAATTTTAACTGCATTTACATTTAGTTTTTCCTCTTTATCTTTCTGAAGTTCCAGCTTCCTTAACTCTAATTCCATCTTGTATTTTAATTTCAATTCTTTTACTTTTATGTCACAGTCTGATACAGACTTACTGATTGAACCCAAAACACTTTTATCGACAACATTCTTTTCTACCAAATACTGGACCAAAATGTTTTTTGGTCTTTTTTGTGCTTTGTTAAGGAAGATTTTGCCTCAGAAAGATCATATTTTCTGGCAAGTTCAAGCAATTCATCTTTTTCAAACAATCCAACTGCTCCCGAGTAGGACTAGAAAGAAAAATCTCCACTTTTGATGACACTGTGAAAAAGCCTGTTGATTGCACTAAAGATTTCAAACAAAATGTGAAATAGTACTTGGGATTTAAATATTCTGAAATCTAGGGGAATTTAAATTTAAAAAAAACAAAAAATTTCTGAAATATTTTAGCCAAAATTCATATATTGCAGGTACAAGCACCCCAATTTTCTTTGTTACATGTCTAGGTTCGCACAAAAGTAACAAAGAAAAGAGTAACACCAACAAGCTTTGTAAATTTTAACAGAATAATTTATTTCCCTAGAAAAAAAAGTAAAAATATTAATAGGGACTTACGGTTTATAAGTCAAATCCAAAAATTAATCCAATAATTAAAAATATAAGTCCTATCACTAAAAAGTTCTAACTGAATCAAAGTTCGAATCTCAATGAAGGTCCAAGATGGAAGGCGATGACATCATCTATAACCTGTTTTGTGTTGTCGTGTCAACAGTTCCTTGTTGAATCACTTAAAACTAATATTCCGGCTTTAGAATTCAGAATAATTTTCAGTAAATGTCTTTGTCCAGGAATTCTGATGAGCACTAGATAAAGTCTCCAGGGAAAATAAATTACTGATTCTGAAAAATATAAAAATTTAAATCAAACTGGCAACAACAAAATAAATACCTTTGAGCCCGAAGGTACGAATTATGACTAAAACACTATAAAAAATCTGTTTTAACCCTAACTACAACACAATTTAGATCACGTGATGGGGTTACATGATCACTTAATTCAAGCAGCGTAGTAAAACCACACGCTGGCTATCACATCCGCCATGGACGAATTCGATTGTACTGAACGAATCTTACTATGAGAGTCAATAATAAAAAAAATAAAGAAAGTTGTTTACAATAGAGCTGAAACTGGCTCCAAAATCTAGGTCACCAAAAGATACAATGTTTCTACGAACTGCGTGTTTATCAGGTTTAACAGAACTGAACTGAATTTTCTGGAAAAATGTCAAATCCAGTGAATAAAGTTATCATTACAATAACATGTAATGAAATAAAAATAAAAAAGAATTTAAAACTAACACACAAGTAATTAAATTACATATACATAACACTTCCCCATAAGGAAAAAGAAAGATTTATATAATAACATAGAAGTAATTAAATTACATATATGTAACAGGCTCAAGATAATTTCATTGACATGTAAATTTGCCAGGTCCACTCATAAGCAGCTACACTATCCTGCCACCATGCTGTGGCGCTGAATTCTGACCTTTATAAATAAATTTCAAAATATCTATAATGTGGTGGGAAGATCAGAGGAAACTTGACCTAGGATTAAACTACTGTTGTATTGATTTGTGACGTCTATTATCAACGCAGCTCATGCAAAGGCCAGAATGGCATTCACTGCATTTTCTTTCTCTAAATTATTGTTTCCAATAATAATTTTCTCTTTTTATACAAATGATAAACCATGTATTGATGATATTGATTTATTGGGATTGTACTTTCTCCATCCTTGCCAGTACAAAATACCGAAGTTGTACAGCTCTATCAGAATTGCTGGAAATTTATCTGGGTATAAAATCTGCACAGATAATAATATTCACTCATAATTTCAGTTCAATGCAGATATTAATGCAAAAGATACAGTAGATAAATGACTTTTAATGATTTTAATTGTAGAATCTATGCATTACTGACAGCACCATTGCGGCTACCTTACCTACTGGAAATATGATAATTAGGTCTTGCCAGGTGAGAACAAATGGTAAACTGACACAAAAATAGCATATTGAGCAAAAATATCCAGAACAATGATATATGGAGAGAAGAAAAAAAGAAAAACACAATAATGTTCAAGTGAAATGTTTGATCTTGATTAAAATATTTTCATACCATAAACACATGTAAATGTCAAATACACCTCCATGATGGTGCATACAAATTTGATTTCCTGGATTTGTTTTTGATACAGTGACACATTAAGGTATTTTTTAATGCTAAAGCAAGTACAATAAAGTGCTTTGTTCAGTCACACACCATAGTCATAGAGACTCCTTGTTTCATAAGTAGTTTCTACCTACTTAGATTGTCGTAAGAAAAAAGATTCAATCATTTCACATTGATCCTGTAAGTATTACAATACTGTAAGCATTATAATACTGTAATCATTACAATAATGTAAGCAATATAATATTGTAGGCATTATGATACTGTAAGCATTATAATATTGTATGCATTACAATAATGTATGCAAAATAAAATGATAGTCATTATGATACTGTAAGCATTATAATACTGCAAGAATTATGATGCTGTAAACATTATGATACTCTAGGCATTATAATACTGTATTCATTAAGATACTGTGAGCATTCCATAATCAATTGCAATATTGTATGATACTGTAAGCATTCATTAACCAGTTGCTATATTTTATGCTACTGTAACCATTTTGTTAAGCATACCAGTCTACATCAAGGAACTTAAAATTCCAAGACCCTGGTAATACACTCTTATTTTCAACTACTGAGTATTGAATCCATCTCTGATATCCTTGAGACACTCTGGCATATCAGTTCTGGTGACAACATTATATTTGAGGTACCAAGTTTACAAGGTGATGTTAATGTAGAAGATATCATGGTTAGAAGATCAAGAAACATATCTCTGATAATGTCAAGATTATCCACATTCTAAGTTTAGTTAAATAAAGTAAAAGCATATTTTGAAGGAAAAACAAAACAGGTAATTAAAGAGGTTTCATTCAAGGCATTCTTCAGATATGACCACAACCTGTTCTACTGGCCAAAATGAATTTCCAGGAATTCAAGACAAGATCATGTCTTCCTTCTAACTGCTGTGTGTCTAAAGTATATATGACATTCATCAGTGATAATAACATTTTTTAATTATCTGCTGTGTTGGATATACCTGTGTCTGACTGGCACAATTTTCATTTAGGATCATGTAGACATTTTTAGAAGTCATTTTGTGAAAACCAAGATGTCAACATGGCATCTGTTCAGGGGGAGTAGTGGTGACAAAATTATCAAGACAGCTGTCATGGAGGCCATACTGGATATATGACTGGCAAGATTTTAATTCACAACAATTAGGTATCATACTAAGTCTATGTACAAAAACCCATTTTTCAAGATCATCACTCTGGTAATTGTACTGGTTATTTGAGTGGCACCATTTTTATTTTCAACTAACTAGACAACAGAAGAGGTCTTCCAGTAAAAGACCCATGTTGATATAACAATGCATTCTGGAGGAGTGGTCATAACAAAATTTTCAAGATGACTGCTGTAGAAGTCATATGGGAAATGAGATGGGTACCATTTTCATTCAGGAACATCTTGATATACATGAGATGGGTACCATTTTCATTCAGGAACATCTTGATATTATGAGAAGTCTTTTAGTGAAAACTCCATTTGTAAAACCATACTGATATAACATGATTTTAAAATACATCATAAGAAGTCACCAGATGAAAACACTGTGTCAGTCTGGCTTTCTATTCAGAACAAGTAACAGTAACAAGATTTACAAAATGGCTGTTGAGTTTGTCATACTGGATAACAGATTAGAAATATTTTCTTTGGGACCAACTACAGTCATCATAAAATGTTTTCTGGTCAAAGGCCCATGTACGTATGATGTTCAATTCAAAAGGAGTAGCAACAACATTTTGAAGATGGCTGCTACAGTGGTGCCTATAATGAATGTCAGACATGTCAAACTGGTACCATTTTCATATAGCAACAAGCAGAGATCATAATAAGTCTTCTGGTGAAAATCCCATGTTGATATGGCAATCCATGCAAGTGGATTAGCCAAAACAAGTCTTAATATGGGCCAGTGTGGTGACAATATTAATGTCGTAGCAGTACCATTTTCATTTAGGATCATCAGGACAATGGAATGAATGAGTGTAAAGTTTCATCACAATACTCCAAGAAACTTATGAAGATTAGTGAGAACTCATGCTAAAAATCTCCGTTTATGCATCATAATGCTTATGAGACAGCGCAGGTAAAAAAGAAAGTTAAGACAATTTGATATAAGATCAAATTCAGTGACTAGGTGGTAACTATTAACTTATTCATTTTAATGTAACTAAACAAAGTCAGGTTAAAACTTTCTTGAATAGGTACAAGTCAATATGGTCATAAACCCAGTGAAGCACAAAAATGTGAAAAATGACCTTGGATATTGCCTGAAGATCCACTGGATCTGGTTTCCAAAACCTCTTCACAAAAGTGTGGATATGTTGGTGGTCGGATTTTCATTCAGAACCAATTAATTACAGCTAGAAGTATTTAATGAAGCTCATATTGATGCCACCATTTAGACAAGTGGAGTATTGAAAACAAGAGTTTTGAGATGGCTATGGTAAAATGTTGGAGGTTGGGAAGTTTGTAGGTACAGTCTTAGTATCAAGAAAGTATTTGACTTAGTAGACCATCAAATTTTTCAAGATAATCTTTATAAATCTGAACAGATACCTATCATATAGATTTCCTCTTGTAACACAGAGAGGAAACAACAAATAACATAGATTATAGTCACAAGTGATTAAGTTGTACAATATCGTTTTCCTCAAAATTCAGTACTTAATTCTATCCCGATTTTAATCTTTATAGTTTGATGTCTCCTTACTTAGTAAACAATGTTTCAATTACAGATCTCTACGATGATGATACCACACACTGATACCCAATTTTCTTTACCTGTACTACGAACTAATTTGCAATATGCCCTAGTTTACTTAGAAGTTTGGTATCAACAAAATGGAAATATATGAAAGGATACGAGTATTCTGATTACAGCCACCCAGGGAAGATTGAAATTAAATGAAGCAACACCAAATCTTGCTTACAAGAAAGCCTCAATGCATGTTGTCACATTTGATTTGGATCTTGTTATACATTTGGAAAAAATATTAATACTTAATGAACACATCAGGCATGTAATGAAACAGGTCTCATCTCCAAGATTAAACATATCCTCTTTATTCCTCACAGTACTGGGCTTTATATCTATACCTATCATTGTAATATGATATGGGGAAACTGTTGCCAAAACTTATTCAACAGCTTGCACTATTGTTATTAAGAACACCATAACAAGTCTTCTGATGAAATACCATGACAAAATGACTTCTCCATTTAAAAGGGGTAGTGAGAATAAGATTCTCAAGATGGCCAATATGGTGGCCATATTAGACATTAGATTCGCATCTTTTTACATTCAGACCAACAATTTTTTTTTTAAAGTCTCCATGCTGATATCTATTTACATTTGCTGGAGTAACAATAGCAAGATGACTGTCATGGTGGCCATATTAGATAGCTATGAAACGCTTCCATTTGGAACCAACCAGACATCTTAAGCTGTTTGGAGACTTGCTATCAATATATTCTGCAGTCTTCCAGGAAAAGTAGTAATAAGAAGATTTTCAAGATGGTCATTTTGGTGGCCATTTTGGATGTCAGATCAGCATCATTTTCATTCAGGACCAACTAGACATCATAAGAAGTCTTTCAGTGAAAACCCCAAGTTGATATAACCATCTATTTTGGTGTAAGTAGCAAAACATTACCATGAAGGCTGCTGTGGCAGCCATATTGGATGTGCATGTGCTACCACTTTTATTAAGAACCAACTAGATATCAAAAGAAGTCTCCTGGTGGAAATATCACATCAATATGCCTTTTCATTTGGGAGGAATAAGAAAAACAAGATTTTCAAGTGACTGCTGTTGTGTAACTCAGATCAGTATCATTTTCATTTAAGACCAACTAGGCCATGGATTAAATGTGTGTATATATTTTCGTAGAAAAACTCACAGTCAACTTGACCTAACAGACAGACGGATGATGGACAACAGACTATCCCATGGTTTCTTCTGGTTTATGACTGTTTAATCTAAAAATTAATAATTTCAACTTACCATGTATATTTGATGATGATGGACCTGTAAGAAATAAGATTTAAATAATTCACAAAAAGCCTCTATCAATTACCAGTGAATCATAATGTACCGGCACCAATGTCAGCACACTGGTAACAACATTTCGCTCTGTTATGATAAAAGTGCTTCAAATGAAGATGTTTCGTAACTAATTTCTGTATTATGCATACATAAATAAAAATAAAATTAGATCATAAAGCAATCTTTTCTATGAAAATTTGTTTTCTCGATAATACTTACCCTGTCATAATACCTTAGGAGAACTACTACTACCTTGCAAATCCTGCCCTTCCAGATTAAATCTTTTAGTTAAGAAGCAGAAAGTTTTCTGCCCACCTAGGTAGCAGTTAAATAGAGTGATCTCCCCTTGATACTGGGATTGGTGTCAAATCCCATGAATTTTTCAGTTGCTACTGGAGCAGAAGCCATGAACTCTATATGTATGTAACTGCGGGGAGGTTGTATGTATTATGATCTGGTAAATATTATTGAAAAAACATATTTTACTAGAAAAAAATTGTTTTCTTCTTCAGTTATGTTACCCAATCAAAATACCTTGGGAGAATAGGTAACAGGTGGAGGGAGATAAATCCTTTACTCCAAGAGACACCGTTCTGTTCTCTGGTCCCCTATTAGGTATGGTAGACAGCTTCTAGATTACCCGACTGGAAAATAGACTCCATCTGTAGGGTAGCGGCTTTGAAAGGAAACGTTTTCCCTACTACAAATCCAGCAAAAGTCATAATGATGAGGTGACACTCTGATTCTTCTGCTTTCTGTATCGCCTTTGCAACCTAAGGAGTTTGAAGGGTAACATACACTGTATTCATTTGGCCATTCCAATCTATATAAAGAACATGTACTATCCTGGCCTTTTGCTTCAGGGCTGGTGAGACAAATGGTATTTTGGCGTTGCACTTTGTCACCAATGGGTCCATCATAGGTCAGTCCCATTGGGCACACACTGAGTGCAAACCGGGGAATGAAGAGACCAATCTGTTTGTATTTAATTCAGTTGGTCCTTGCAGTTGTGCCAATATATTAGCCATTTCCTTCATGCAACTGCATGCAAAGTCATTTTTGTGTCTGCATTCATCAGCATACCAAGTTCTTACAATGGCAGCATCCTGTGGTATTCCCTTTAAGGTGATTGGGATCATTTTTGAGTCATACAAGGTTGTTTATCATCAAGACAATCTCTTATTCTAGTTTTCTTCTAGCACACTCCATCTTCTGTTTCACACAGAACACAGTAGAGCTTAATGTATGAGTTGTAATAACACGTCAGGTTCTGCTTTTGCTTTCAACAATCTCTCTGCCTCTTGTAAGCTTCTTCTTGTTCCTGCTTCTGCTGTTATGTCAAACACAGTGTTTATTCCGTGATAGTGCATGGCAAGTTCCAGTGTATCCCTGTCTTGAATGATTCCTGTGTGTGTTCTGTTGGAGATATTTAAAAGTCTGTCATACGCTTGGTACAGCTGGAAAAGCTTCATTTTCAGCAAATTCACCGGATCTTTTGCCTCCCAGATGCTTTTGCGATTAATGAAGCCCTCTTAATAAATTCCACTCTTGTAATAAATTATATGTCTTCAAGTGCAAAGGTTTGTTTTTGAAAACATGCTCTGACATGCAGCGCATACACTTTCTTCATCTGGTACAGCTGAGACATGTCCCATAATTGTACTTTCAAAGACAACATGTTCCTTAAGTTTACCTAGCATGATGTCATCTTGGGAAAAAAATCTGCTGAAAATTGTTCCATATTTGTATTTGTCAAGGCCACCAGTACGATAGAATATAACACTTGGACAGAATGCATTATGGTCACTAAACAAGATATGTCTAATTACGGATGCAACATCTGCAACAGAACCAAAATCCCCGCCAAATTCCACAAAGACATGAATACCAGTTTTGTGAGTACAGTAAGGGGAACATTCAACACAAAAGATACCAATTTTATATGGCCTGGGCAGTAGAAATCTACTTTCTTCAACGCTATAGCCTCTATTACCTCTGCATAGTGGTACTTGCATGTGAAAATTTGTACTCCATCCAGTCTTTCTGCAACCGACTTTCTCTGCTTGTGTTCAGTAATTACTCAGCTTGACTTCATCACAATTGTATTGTTTAGTCCATGAGCTAATTTGATTTCCTCATTGAACCTCCATTTTTCCTTGATATAGGCTGGTTGAGACATAATACATCTAAAGGTTTAATTCATGTAGAAACAGCCATGTACAGTTTTGCAAACACAACGGTTTTTGTGTTTTATTTGTTTGTTTTGTCTATGTTTTGTATATGCCTTTGAAAGAGACTCATTAAGAGTCGAAAGCGCTCAGGCTAGTTAGATACTAGTTTTGCACTGTTCGTCGTCAGTTTATTGCATTTATATATATATATATATACATATGTTTATATTTTATTACTACAAATACACTGAAAATGTGAATGACCAAAACAGTCATGTTGTACAATGTATATACCCCCAGCCCTAACACTGGAGGCATCACTGAAAATGTGAATGAACAAAACAATCATGCTATACAAAGTATATGCCTCCTGCCCTAACATTGGCAGTATCTTGTTACAGAACTGGTGGGGGGGGGAATGTTTAGATTAACAGTACTGTTTAATTTAGTTGACAAGGTGATGATAACAGGGCCTGAAGCACCCTGCTCATTTGAGTTGACCAAACACCTTTTGTCATAGGACTGTCCATTCCAGGCCAGTAAGGCTGAGTCTTCACACATCATAATCACAGTAGATCTAATAATGGTAAGGAAACTTAAGAACCAGTTTTTGTCATTTCTGGAGTATGGTAGAGAAGATGATGCTACATGTGACATAGCTGGAAAAGAATGTTGAGGATGGCAGCTTGCTACACTTGCATTAAGTCATGAGTTTGATCCCATTACTTCCAAGCTGTCACTATGCTGAAGTTCCCTTTGGGTGTCAAAGGTTTGAGGATGAGTGAAGAAACATTTCTTGGAAACTGAGGTACCAAGCTGGATCATCATATGTCAGAAGTGTCAAGTGGCACTATGCGGATTGGTGATTTATAAACTTTGCGTTGTAAACAGGAATGCAGGTTACACTGATCCATGAGAATGCTATGTAGGCTAGACTCCTGTATTACTGCCTTCTTTTATACTAAGGGACTGAACTCGGCATCATATGCAGGAAGTAACCAGCAGCACAATCCAAGTCATGAAACTGGACAATGTTATTTTTCTGGTGGCTGATACTGTATGACTGATTGTGGTCATAGTGAATTGTGATCAGAGAGGTATATGGTTGAGTCTGGTTGTGAAAATCTTCGCTAGCCATGGTTCCAATATGTAAACCCTATCTACACCTTGGCGGATTGAACAGATATTTCAGTGCCTTGTCCTTACTGACATCTATTGGATTTCAAAGTTGTTTCTCTTAGTATGTAATGCCAACTAACCAATAGCATGTAACAGTGGTGCTTTGTACATCAGCCAAAACTGGAAGAGGTAATTAACTTCAAAAGGATAGTTTGTATGTATAACATTGAAAGTATGACTATGTACCAGAAAGAATCGGGGCCCCGAGTGGCTGAGTGGTCTAAAGCGCTCACCATTCCGGATCACTGCCATCTCACCTCTGTCTGCATGGGTTAAAGTCTCAGGCTCGGCTAACGTGGGTACGTGAGAAAGCCTGCCAGTAGCTTCTCGTGGGTTGGTGGTTCTTCCCGGGGTTTTCCAGGGTTCTTCCTCCACCATTAATACTGGCCACCATGTATAGCCTATCTTGTGCTGAAAAATGGAGTTAAACCCTACAACAACAACAACAACAACAACCAGAAAGAATCCATTACAGGAGTATTTGAGGGAAATGATCTAGTTGTGCAAACATGGACCAGCAGTAGAAAATTGCTTATTTATAAGTCCATTCCAGTTTTGTGCTCCCCTTCTCTCGATCATGTTGGAACAGTGTTAAAATTCAAACTTGATTAAGACCGGATGAGGTGGTTCGCCATTAACGGAACCATGGCTAGCAAACATGGGTTGAGAAGGAACAAGGGAAATTTGGCTGGCATAGCATTGTCCAGTTCTTGAGGTAGGGATAGGATATGGGATATTGATTCATGTAGCTGGTTTGCAATAATGATATGCAAGATGGTAACTGAGGCTGTTGTTGTCCTCTCACTCTACAGTAAATGATATGGTTTGGAACCAAGCTGTCCTTGTCCCTCATGGTATGATTCAATTCCTTCCCCTTTAGTACCTGTAGAATTGCCATCCATTGACTTCTGTTGATAGTATGCAAGTGTGGCATTTATTCAAAGAATGACAACCAGACAAAGAGTGGTTGTCAGTCAATATATACAATGTAGGTGTAGTGTGCACCCATCCTACTTTATGAACTTTGGAGTGTCCATGCAGAGATACACGCTATGATAATTACCTGTAAAAAGGCACATGCAGTCTATACAGATATAAGAATTAGAGCAATGATATTAAAACTTATGCACTGGACTCTAAATAATCAATTCTAGTAACAAGGAACCTGTACAATGGCCAACTTTAGCCTGCATATCAAGAGGATGCTACCAGTAAACCATACATAGAAAGTTTACCTGTATGTATTGTTATGTATATTTAATTTGCATTGTTTGTTAGTTAGGTTTTTTTTTATAAAAAAAACAATTAATTATATGCTGTTGTAATGTAACACTGTATGTTGGACTTGACCTTGTCCAAAACTGAGTTCAGTTTCTGCTTTACCTGAATTGATTTTTTAAAAATTTTATTCTGTGTAAGCAACTAATACATAGCTAAAATATTCTCAATGTATATGTACTTAATATCAGGGATCATTATTAATAGAAGAAGTAAATATGTTTATTTGGGTCTGGGTCTAGGTTTTGGAATTTCCTTAGTGTAGCCCAGGTCCTATATTAATAAGTAACATTCTTCATTTTATAAACATCAGTTTCATTCAGAAAGTTATTTTCCGTATTTTTTTAATTTATAGAAAATGCTAATTGTGACCTGCAGTCAAGTAGAAAACTACATAATCTTTCTGCTGAAAGGATTTTTAATTCATGCCTTAATATCTTGCACAATTAAGATAAAGTATATGGTTGTGTCCTGTTGGGCTGTAATTTTATTTCTTCAAATTATTGAATTCAAGTGATTATTTTCTGAAAAACAAAAGTGCTCTGATAAAATTCTTGGACAAATACATTCATTGGAATTTATAGTGAATTCAAACCGAGAATTCTATTAACGTGATTCAACAAAAAACTGTTCACACATAAGCACTCTACAAGCTACAACAGACAGTCCATCAGCTTTGGGACTTTTCCTGAATACTATTCAGAATTTTAAATTAAATTTAAATTAAATTCTAGGATTTGTTTGGGATTTAATTCGTAATACCGTAAGTTCCTTTTTATTAAAATTTCACTTTGTATTCTAGGGAAATAAATTATTTGTTGAATTTTACAAAGCTTGTTGCTTTTCACTCTTTTCTGTTACTTATTTTATGACCCTAGACTCGCAACAGTATCTGACCATGACAGAAGCTATACAGTAACAGAAAGAGTTTTCCACAGCACATGCTGTACCGGAAGATAAAACAGGCACCTAAGCATTGTTATTGATACTTATGAAGTGGATGCTACAATATCCATTGTAAAACAATGTACATTACTTTTAGGGATGACCAAATGGCAGTCTATACAGCTAAAATCAGTAACACATCACATATATAAAAATGAAGTGGATGTTAAGACGAGATAATAAAGAAAATTTACCTCTATGCATCCATCCAAAGAGGAAATTATACAGTAATATTAAATGTGTTTTCTATATCAAACACCAGACCTGCACTTATTAGTATGGTTATAACAATTTGAGGGGACACAATCATGAACCGGTGTGTACTAAGGGTTCCCAAGTGGGTGAAGAAGGCTAAATGATAATATTGAAAAGTCTGAGCCTCTGTCGTTGACAAATGGAGGAACAAAAGATTTTAAATTTATCAGATGGAGTATAGTTCCCTTCAAAGATAAACTTCCTCTAGCTTGTTTTTAAGGTAGAAAACTTCCAAACAACTTTGTCTACATGCTACTAGGCATGAGCTGAAGTAGTGACTGAAGACTTCACTGGATTTAGCAGTAATCCTGGTATCAAGGGAGATCACTTCAACTGTCATCAAGGTGGGTGGATAACTTTTGAGACAGTAGTTGTTCTTCTAAGGAACTACAATTGGGTAACATTTCTGATGAAGAAATATGAGTTTTACTGTTCTTGTTAAAAGGAAGCACAAAGACCAAGTGATTTCAATTATGATATCAAACACTGAGGATGCTAAAAAATTAATGATAACAATAAATATATAAGAATATAAATATAGAAATATATAAACCAGAGTATCTGAGTTACATTAATAACCTTTATGGTGAACTAAAGCCGACTGCTCAACATAAAGCTATAACCACATTTACAGTCTAGGACCTGACCATGTCTCAATCACCCTGATCAATTCTTTGAAATCAGGGATTGTTCTCAGTCCATTATAGGCCATACTGGATGTCAGATCAGTACCATTTTCATTTAGGAAATACTACACGTCATAAGAAATTGACATCATCAGAAGTCTTTCGGAGAAACCCCAAGATGACATGACCATCCATTCGGGTGTAGCAGCAATACGATAATCAAGATACCTAATGTGGCAGCCATATTGGATGTGCACGTGATAGCAGCTTTACAAAATTAGGACCACCTAGATATCTTAAAATGTCTCCTGGTGGAAATCTCCAGTCAGAAGATCCTTTCTAGCTGGAAAAGCAGTGATAAGATTTTCAAGATGACTCCTTCGGCAACAAAATATTCAAGATGGCTGATGAAGTTGCCATATTGGATGTCCCAGCAGCAACACTTGCTTTATGACCAACTAGACCAAGGGAAAAATGGTAATTCTCTAAGTAGTTTAGGAGGAGTGGTGACAATAAACTTTGACCAGTAGAGCTAAAAATTGATTTCAACTTACGTATTATTCCTCCTGCACCTGCTGAAAAGACATAATTTAAATAGTCAACAAATATTTGATTTCACACCAATAAATTATGCTACACTTGTATCAATGCCAATGGAACAGGAAAAGCAATCTTATGTTCTGGTTGCGATAAAAGTGGTGTATAAATGAAGAGGTTCCATAACCAATTTCTCTGTAATATTTAAATAAAAATAAATAAAAAGTTAGACAAGAAAAAGAATTTTCTTGCTGATATAAGGTATATACAAAGGCAACGTTTATCAAAGCATGTACATAGGCCATATTTATTCATTCAAATATCAAGAATTTTTAAAATTAGAGATTAAAGCTAACCAAAAATTATTAAGAAACTAAGCAATTAAAATACGTTTTGTATGAGCAGGCTTAAACCAAAGAAAGTTTGGAGAAATTTGTGATCTCTAAGGTGAACTGATGCTGACTGTTACATAGAATGATATAATCACATTTACAGTAAGGCCACAACCATGTCTGAGCCAGCCTGCATGATAGTTCTTTCAAAACAAGAATTGATCTATGTTCATTGGCAGCCTGTAACATAATAGCGTGGATGCCAAGTTTAAAAGAGAATTTACCACACCTTGTGGACTTTACCATTCATATTGTTACTGGATTTCAGTATCTGGGATAATTGTTACAGATTTGGAACATGACCAGGTAACTCAAGTAATTAGGTGTTTTCTTCTGAAGTATCTTACACACTTCACTTTCCATTTTTTTTTGTAAAATCTATTAGTATGTAGTGTAGGAAGGTGGTTATAAGAAAATCATTTAAACAATTAAAATAATTAGATACAAATTAACATATCCTAGTAAGATTTTGGTGACAATGTCAATATGCTCAGTCCTCATGGAGAGTTAGTTATAATAAGATTTAGTCATTGTGATAGATATATTGGACATCAGATCAGCACCATTTTCATTCAGGACAAGCCTTGCATCATAAGAAGTCTTTCAGTGAAAACCCCAAGTTGATATGACCATCCGTTCAGGTTGAGTAGCAATAAGCTTTCTGAGACAGCTGCCATGGCAGCAGTGTTGGATGTGCAGGTGATACTAGTTTTAATACCAAGTTATCATAAAAAGTCTCCTGGTGGTAATATCAGGACAGTGTCTTTTTGATCTAAAGGAGCTGCAAAAGCAGGATTTTCAAGATGAATGCTTCAGTGGCCATAATGAAACTCGAATCAGTGGCATTTTCATTTAGGAGCAACTAGACATCAGAAGGAGCCTTTCAGTCTCAACTCAAACTTGATAAGACTAACTATTCTGGAGACCTGGAGTAGCAATACAAAGATTTTCAAGAAGGCTGATGTAGTTACCATATTGAATGTCTGAGCAGCAACACTTGCTTTATGACCAACTAGACCATGGAATAAATGGTAATTCTCTAAGTAGTTCAAGAGGATTAGTGACAACAAACTTTGACCAGTAGAGCTAAAAATTAATTTCAACTTACTTGATCCTCCTCCACCACCTGTTGGAAAGATAAAATGTAAATAGTCAAGAAAACCTGATGTCACAGTGGTAAATTATAATGCGCTTGTGTCGATGCCAATGGATCAGCAAAGCATTTTTAACTCTGGTTACAAAAAAATGTGATGTATATATCAAGAAGTTCCATAAGCTATTAGTCTGTATTATGTAATAAATATAAATAAATAAATCAGACAAAAAATCAAACTTTCTTGCCATTATGAAAAGAATGTACAAAGGCCACGATTATCAAAGCATGAACGTAGCCAACATTTATTAATTAAAATATCAGGAATTCAGGAAATTAGAGATTAAAGTTAACCAAAAATTATATAACAAATGAAGTAGTTAAGATAAGTTTTCTGGTAGCAGGGTTTAAAAAACAAAAGAATGTTTGGACAAATTTGTGATCTTTAGGTCAGCTGACAATGACTGTTAAACAGGATGATATGATTACATTCACAGTAAGGCCCCAAGCCAGGCTATTCTATGAAGTCAAGGATTGTTCTCTGTTCATTTGTATTCTGTTCCAGACTCACTCTGTGTCAAATTTAAAAGAGAACTTACCACACCTTGTGGAATTTACCAATGGTATTACTGCTGACTTTCAGTATCTAAGATTAGAGTTTTTGAATGTGACCAGATTACTCAAGTAATTAGGCATTTTCCTGTAAAGTATCTTGTACATTTCAATTTCAATTTTTCTCATTCTACTAATATGAAGAGTAGGAAAGTTGGCTTATGAGATAGTCATTTAAACAATTAAAATAATTAGATACAAATTGAGATATCTTAATAAGATTTTGGTGACAATGTCATATATGCTCAGTCATCTAAGAGCTAGTAATAAGATTCTGCAACATGGACATTGTGGTGAACATTTTAGATGTCAGATTGGCACCATTTTCATTCAGGACAAAACAGACATCATAAGAAGTCTTTCAGTGAAAACCCCAAGTTGATAAAACTATCCATTCAGGTGAAGCAGCAATATGATTATCAAGGCAGCTGCTGTGGCAGACATATTGGATGTGCAACATGATACCAGTTTTACCAACTATATATAAGGATCACTTGGATATCATAAAATGTATCCTGATGGAAATCTCAAGTCAGTGTCTCTTTTTCGATCTGGCGGAGCAATTAAAACAAGATTTTCAAAATCACTGCTCTGGTGGGCATAGTGGAACTCAAATCAGTATCATTTTCATTTAAGACCCAACTAGAAACAGAAAGAGCCTTCCAGTCTCAACTCAAAGTTCATAAGACTATCCATTCAGGAGGAATAGTAATAACAAGTTATTCAAGAAGGCTGATGCAGTTGCCCTAATGAATGTCTAAGCAGAAACACTTGCTTTATGATCAACTAGACCATGGGATAAATGGTAATTCTCTAAGCAGTTCAAGAGGATTACTGACAATAAACTTTGACCAGTAGAGCTAAAACCTGATTTCAACTTACCTGATCCTCCTCCTCCACCTGCTGAAAAGATGAACAACAATAATCAACAAAAAGCTAATGTCACACTTGTGAATTATAATGCACTTGTGTCAATGCCAATAGAACAAGAAAAGCATTCTTATGTTCTGGTCATGATAAAAATGGTGTATAAATGAAGAGGTTCCATAACCAATTTCTCTGTAATATGTATAGAAAAATAAATAAAAAGTTAGACAAGAAAAAGAATTTTCTTGCTGATATAAGGTATATACAAAGGCAACGTTTATCAAAGCATGTACATAGGCCATATTTATTCATTAAAATATCAAGAATTTTTTAAATTAGAGATTAAAGCTAACCAAAAATTATTGAGCAAGTAAGCAATTAAAACATGGTTTGTATAAGCAGGCTTAAACCAAAGAAAGTTTGGAGAAATATGTGATCTCTTAGGTGAACTGATGCTGACTGTTAAATAGAATGATATAATCACATTTACAGTAAGGCCACAACCATGTCTGAGCCAGCCTGCATGATAGTTCTTTGAAAACAAGAATTGATCTATGTTCATTGGCAGCTTGTAACATAATAGCGTGGATGTCAAGTTTAAAAGAGAATTTACCCCACCTTGTGGACTTTATCATTCATATTGTTGCTGGATTTCAGTATCTGGGATAATTGTTACAGATTTGGAACATGACCAGGTAACTCAAGTAATTAGGTGTTTTCTTCTGAAGTATCTTATACACTTCACTTTCCATTTTTTTTGTAAAATCTATTAGTATGTAGTGTAGGAAGGTGGTTATAAGAAAATCATTTAAACAATTAAAATAATTAGATACAAATTAACATATCCTAGTAAGATTTTGGTGACAATGTCAATATGCTCAGTCCTCATGGAGAGTTAGTTATAATAAGATTTAGTCATTGTGATAGATATATTGGACATCAGATCAGCACCATTTTCATTCAGGACAAGCCATGCATCATAAGAAGTCTTTCAGTGAAAACCCCAAGTTGATATGACCATCCGTTCAGGTTGAGTAGCAATAAGCTTTCTGAGACAGCTGCCATGGCAGCAGTGTTGGATGTGCAGGTGATACTAGTTTTAATACCAAGTTATCATAAAAAGTCTCCTGGTGGTAATATCAGGACAGTGTCTTTTTGATCTAAAGGAGCTGCAAAAGCAGGATTTTCAAGATGAATGCTTCAGTGGCCATAATGAAACTCGAATCAGTGGCATTTTCATTTAGGAGCAACTAGACATCAGAAGGAGCCTTTCAGTCTCAACTCAAACTTGATAAGACTAACCATTCTGGAGACCTGGAGTAGCAATACTAAGATTTTCAAGAAGGCTGATGTAGTTACCATATTGAATGTCTGAGCAGCAACACTTGCTTTATGACCAACTAGACCATGGAATAAATGGTAATTCTCTAAGTAGTTCAAGAGGATTAGTGACAACAAACTTTGACCAGTAGAGCTAAAAATTAATTTCAACTTACTTGATCCTCCTCCACCACCTGTTGGAAAGATAAAATGTAAATAGTCAAGAAAAACCTGATGTCACAGTGGTAAATTATAATGCGCTTGTGTCGATGCCAATGGATCAGCAAAGCATTTTTAACTCTGGTTACGAAAAAATGTGATGTATATATCAAGAAGTTCCATAAGCTATTAGTCTGTATTATGTAATAAATATAAATAAATAAATCAGACAAGAAATCAAACTTTCTTGCCATTATGAAAAGAATGTACAAAGGCCACGATTATCAAAGCATGAACGTAGCCAACATTTATTAATTAAAATATCAGGAATTCAGGAAATTAGAGATTAAAGTTAACCAAAACTTACATAACAAATGAAGTAGTTAAGATAAGTTTTCTGGTAGCAGGGTTTAAAAAACAAAAGAATGTTTGGACAAATTTGTGATCTTTAAGGTCAGCTGACAATGACTGTTAAACAGGATGATATGATTACATTCACAGTAAGGCCCCAAGCCAGGCTATTCTATGAAGTCAAGGATTGTTCTCTGTTCATTTGTATTCTGTTCCAGACTCACTCTGTGTCAAATTTAAAATAGAACTTACCACACCTTGTGGAATTTACCAATGGTATTACTGCTGACTTTCAGTATCTAAGATTAGAGTTTTTGAATGTGACCAGATTACTCTAGTAATTAGGCATTTTCCTGTAAAGTATCTTCTACACTTCAATTTCAATTTTTCTCAATCTACTAACATGAACAGTAGGAAAGTTGGCTTATGAGATAGTCATTTAAACAATTAAAATAATTAGATACAAATTGAGATATCTTAATAAGATTTTGGTGACAATGTCATACATGCTCAGTCATCTAAGAGCTAATAATAAGATTCTGCAACATGGACATTGTGGTGAACATTTTAGATGTCAGATTGGCACCATTTTCATTCAGGACAAAACAGACATCATAAGAAGTCTTTCAGTGAAAACCCCAAGTTGACAAAACTATCCATTCAGGTGAAGCAGCAATATGATTATCAAGGCAGCTGCTGTGGCAGACATACTGGATGTGCAACATGATACCAGTTTTACCAACTATATATAAGGATCACTTGGATATCATAAAATGAATCCTGGTGGAAATCTCAAGTCAGTGTCTCTTTTTCGATCTGGAGGAGCAATTAAAACAAGATTTTCAAAATCACTGCTCTGGTGGGCATAGTGGAACTCAAATCAGTATCATTTTCATTTAAGACCCAACTAGAAACAGAAAGAGTCTTCCGGTCTCAACTCAAAGTTGATAAGACTATCCATTCAGGAGGAATAGTAATAACAAGTTATTCAAGAAGGCTGATGCAGTTGCCCTAATGAATGTCTAAGTGGAAACACTTGCTTTATGATCAACTAGACCATGGGATAAATGGTAATTCTCTAAGCAGTTCAAGAGGATTACTGACAATAAACTTTGACCAGTAGAGCTAAAACCTGATTTCAACTTACCTGATCCTCCTCCTCCACCTGCTGAAAAGATGAACAACAATAATCAACAAAAAGCTAATGTCACACTTGTCAATTATACTGCACTTGTGTCAATGCCAATAGAACAAGAAAAGCATTCTTATGTTCTGGTCATGATAAAAATGGTGTATAAATGAAGAGGTTCCATAACCAATTTCTCTGTAATATGTATAGAAAAATAAATAAAAAGTTAGACAAGAAAAAGAATTTTCTTGCTGATATAAGGTATATACAAAGGCAACGTTTATCAAAGCATGTACATAGGCCATATTTATTTATTAAAATATCAAGAATTTTTAAAATTAGAGATTAAAGCTAATGCAAAATTATTGAGAAAATAAGCAACTAAAAGATGTTTTGTATGAGCAGGCTTAAACCAAAGAATGTTTGGAGAAATTTGTGATCTCTTAAGTGAACTGATGCTGACTGTTACATAGAATGATATAATCACATTTACAGTAAGGCCACAACCTTGTCTGAGCCAGCCTGCATGATAGTTCTTTCAAAACAAGAATTGATCTATGTTCATTGGCAGCCTGTAACATAATAGCGTGGATGTCAAGTTTAAAAGAGAATTTACCACACCTTGTGGACTTTATCATTCATATTGTTGCTGGATTTCAGTATCTGGGATAATTGTTACAGATTTGGAACATGACCAGGTAACTCAAGTAATTAGGTGTTTTCTTCTGAAGTATCTTATACACTTCACTTTCCATTTTTTTTGTAAAATCTATTAGTATGTAGTGTAGGAAGGTGGTTATAAGAAAATCATTTAAACAATTAAAATAATTAGATACAAATTAACATATCCTAGTAAGATTTTGGTGACAATGTCAATATGCTCAGTCCTCATGGAGAGTTAGTTATAATAAGATTTAGTCATTGTGATAGATATATTGGACATCAGATCAGCACCATTTTCATTCAGGACAAGCCTTGCATCATAAGAAGTCTTTCAGTGAAAACCCCAAGGTGATATGACCATCCGTTCAGGTTGAGTAGCAATAAGCTTTCTGAGACAGCTGCCATGGCAGCAGTGTTGGATGTGCAGGTGATACTAGTTTTAATACCAAGTTATCATAAAAAGTCTCCTGGTGGTAATATCAGGACAGTGTCTTTTTGATCTAAAGGAGCTGCAAAAGCAGGATTTTCAAGATGAATGCTTCAGTGGCCATAATGAAACTCGAATCAGTGGCATTTTCATTTAGGAGCAACTAGACATCAGAAGGAGCCTTTCAGTCTCAACTCAAACTTGATAAGACTAACCATTCTGGAGACCTGGAGTAGCAATACAAAGATTTTCAAGAAGGCTGATGTAGTTACAATATTGAATGTCTGAGCAGCAACACTTGTTTTATGACCAACTAGACCATGGAATAAATGGTAATTCTCTAAGTAGTTCAAGAGGATTAGTGACAACAAACTTTGACCAGTAAAAATTAATTTCAACTTACTTGATCCTCCTCCTCCACCTGTTGGAAAGATAAAATGTAAATAGTCAAGAAAAACCTGATGTCACAGTGGTAATTTATATTGTGCTTGTGTCGATGCCAATGGATCAGCAAAGCATTTTTAACTCTGGTTACAAAAAAATGTGATGTATATATCAAGAAGTTCCATAAGCTATTAGTCTGTTTTATATAATAAATATAAATAAATAAATCAGACAAGAAATCAAACTTTCTTGCCATTATGAAAAGTATGTACAAAGGCCATGATTATCAAAGCATGAACATAGGTAACAGTTATTAATTAAAATATCAGGAATTCAGGAAATTAGAGATTAAAGTTAACCAAAAATTATATAACAAATGAAGTAGTTAAGATAAGTTTTCTGGTAGCAGGGTTCAAAAAGCAAAAGAATGTTTGGACAAATTTGTGATCTTTAAGGTCAGTTGACAATGACTGCTAAACAGGATGATATGATCACATTCACAGTAAGGCCCCAAGCCAGACTACTCTATGAAGTCAAGGATTGTTCTCTGTTCATTTGTATCCTGTTCCAGACTCACTCTGTGTCAAATTTAAAATAGAACTTACCGCACCTTGTGGAATTTACCAATGGTATTACTGCTGACTTTCAGTATCTAAGATTAGAGTTTTTGAATGTGACCAGATTACTCAAGTAATTAGGCATTTTCCTGTAAAGTATCTTCTACACTTCAATTTCAGTTTTTCTCATTCTACTAATATGAAGGGTAGGAAAGTTGGCTTATGAGATAGTCATTTAAGCAATTAAAATAATTAGATACAAATTGAAATATCTTAATAAGATTTTGGTAACAATGTCATATATGCTCAGTCATCTAAGAGCTAGTAATAAGATTCTGCAACATGGACATTGTGGTGAACATTTTAGATGTCAGATTGGCACCATTTTCATTCAGGACAAAACAGACATCATAAGAAGTCTTTCAGTGAAAACCCCAAGTTGACAAAACTATCCATTCAGGTGAAGCAGCAATATGATTATCAAGGCAGCTGCTGTGGCAGACATACTGGATGTGCAACATGATACCAGTTTTACCAACTATATATAAGGATCACTTGGATATCATAAAATGAATCCTGGTGGAAATCTCAAGTCAGTGTCTCTTTTTCGATCTGGAGGAGCAATTAAAACAAGATTTTCAAAATCACTGCTCTGGTGGGCATAGTGGAACTCAAATCAGTATCATTTTCATTTAAGACCCAACTAGAAACAGAAAGAGTCTTCCGGTCTCAACTCAAAGTTGATAAGACTATCCATTCAGGAGGAATAGTAATAACAAGTTATTCAAGAAGGCTGATGCAGTTGCCCTAATGAATGTCTAAGTGGAAACACTTGCTTTATGATCAACTAGACCATGGGATAAATGGTAATTCTCTAAGCAGTTCAAGAGGATTACTGACAATAAACTTTGACCAGTAGAGTTAAAAATGGATTTCAACTTACCTGATCCTCCTCCTCCACCTGCTGAAAAGATGAACAACAATAATCAACAAAAAGCTGATGTCACACTTGTCAATTATAATGCACCTGTGTCAATGCCAATAGAACAAGAAAAGCATCGTATGATCAGGTTACGATAAAAGTGGTGTATAAATGAAGAGGTTCCATAACCAATTTCTCTGTAATATGTATAGAAAAATAAATAAAAAGTTAGACAACAAAAAGAATTTTCTTGCTGATATAAGGTATATACAAAGGCAACGTTTATCAAAGGATGTACATAGGCCATATTTATTCATTAAAATATCAAGAATTTTTAAAATTAGAGATTAAAGCTAATGCAAAATTATTGAGAAAATAAGCAACTAAAAGATGTTTTGTATGAGCAGGCTTAAACCAAAGAATGTTTGGAGAAATTTGTGATCTCTTAAGTGAACTGATGCTGACTGTTACATAGAATGATATAATCACATTTACAGTAAGGCCACAACCTTGTCTGAGCCAGCCTGCATGATAGTTCTTTCAAAACAAGAATTGATCTATGTTCATTGGCAGCCTGTAACATAATAGCGTGGATGTCAAGTTTAAAAGAGAATTTACCACACCTTGTGGACTTTATCATTCATATTGTTGCTGGATTTCAGTATCTGGGATAATTGTTACAGATTTGGAACATGACCAGGTAACTCAAGTAATTAGGTGTTTTCTTCTGAAGTATCTTATACACTTCACTTTCCATTTTTTTTGTAAAATCTATTAGTATGTAGTGTAGGAAGGTGGTTATAAGAAAATCATTTAAACAATTAAAATAATTAGATACAAATTAACATATCCTAGTAAGATTTTGGTGACAATGTCAATATGCTCAGTCCTCATGGAGAGTTAGTTATAATAAGATTTAGTCATTGTGATAGATATATTGGACATCAGATCAGCACCATTTTCATTCAGGACAAGCCATGCATCATAAGAAGTCTTTCAGTGAAAACCCCAAGTTGATATGACCATCCGTTCAGGTTGAGTAGCAATAAGCTTTCTGAGACAGCTGCCATGGCAGCAGTGTTGGATGTGCAGGTGATACTAGTTTGAATACCAAGTTATCATAAAAAGTCTCCTGGTGGTAATATCAGGACAGTGTCTTTTTGATCTAAAGGAGCTGCAAAAGCAGGATTTTCAAGATGAATGCTTCAGTGGCCATAATGAAACTCGAATCAGTGGCATTTTCATTTAGGAGCAACTAGACATCAGAAGGAGCCTTTCAGTCTCAACTCAAACTTGATAAGACTAACCATTCTGGAGACCTGGAGTAGCAATACTAAGATTTTCAAGAAGGCTGATGTAGTTACCATATTGAATGTCTGAGCAGCAACACTTGCTTTATGACCAACTAGACCATGGAATAAATGGTAATTCTCTAAGTAGTTCAAGAGGATTAGTGACAACAAACTTTGACCAGTAGAGCTAAAAATTAATTTCAACTTACTTGATCCTCCTCCACCACCTGTTGGAAAGATAAAATGTAAATAGTCAAGAAAAACCTGATGTCACAGTGGTAAATTATAATGCGCTTGTGTCGATGCCAATGGATCAGCAAAGCATTTTTAACTCTGGTTACGAAAAAATGTGATGTATATATCAAGAAGTTCCATAAGCTATTAGTCTGTATTATGTAATAAATATAAATAAATAAATCAGACAAGAAATCAAACTTTCTTGCCATTATGAAAAGAATGTACAAAGGCCACGATTATCAAAGCATGAACGTAGCCAACATTTATTAATTAAAATATCAGGAATTCAGGAAATTAGAGATTAAAGTTAACCAAAACTTACATAACAAATGAAGTAGTTAAGATAAGTTTTCTGGTAGCAGGGTTTAAAAAACAAAAGAATGTTTGGACAAATTTGTGATCTTTAAGGTCAGCTGACAATGACTGTTAAACAGGATGATATGATTACATTCACAGTAAGGCCCCAAGCCAGGCTATTCTATGAAGTCAAGGATTGTTCTCTGTTCATTTGTATTCTGTTCCAGACTCACTCTGTGTCAAATTTAAAATAGAACTTACCACACCTTGTGGAATTTACCAATGGTATTACTGCTGACTTTCAGTATCTAAGATTAGAGTTTTTGAATGTGACCAGATTACTCTAGTAATTAGGCATTTTCCTGTAAAGTATCTTCTACACTTCAATTTCAATTTTTCTCAATCTACTAACATGAACAGTAGGAAAGTTGGCTTATGAGATAGTCATTTAAACAATTAAAATAATTAGATACAAATTGAGATATCTTAATAAGATTTTGGTGACAATGTCATACATGCTCAGTCATCTAAGAGCTAATAATAAGATTCTGCAACATGGACATTGTGGTGAACATTTTAGATGTCAGATTGGCACCATTTTCATTCAGGACAAAACAGACATCATAAGAAGTCTTTCAGTGAAAACCCCAAGTTGATAAAACTATCCATTCAGGTGAAGCAGCAATATGATTATCAAGGCAGCTGCTGTGGCAGACATATTGGATGTGCAACATGATACCAGTTTTACCAACTATATATAAGGATCACTTGGATATCATAAAATGAATCCTGGTGGAAATCTCAAGTCAGTGTCTCTTTTTCGATCTGGCGGAGCAATTAAAACAAGATTTTCAAAATCACTGCTCTGGTGGGCATAGTGGAACTCAAATCAGTATCATTTTCATTTAAGACCCAACTAGAAACAGAAAGAGCCTTCCAGTCTCAACTCAAAGTTGATAAGACTATCCATTCAGGAGGAATAGTAATAACAAGTAATTCAAGACGGCTGATGCAGTTGCCCTAATGAATGTCTAAGTGGAAACACTTGCTTTATGATCAACTAGACCATGGGATAAATGGTAATTCTCTAAGCAGTTCAAGAGGATTACTGACAATAAACTTTGACCAGTAGAGTTAAAAATGGATTTCAACTTACCTGATCCTCCTCCTCCACCTGCTGAAAAGATGAACAACAATAATCAACAAAAAGCTGATGTCACACTTGTCAATTATAATGCACCTGTGTCAATGCCAATAGAACAAGAAAAGCATC
>JAECUM010057220.1:0-10251 GCA_016617855.1 Megalonaias nervosa
GATACCAATTTTTGTACATTACATTCTTACACAGCCCACAAATTTAAAGACCCCAACATATTCTGTGAGATACCAATTTTTGTACATTACATTCTTACACAGCCCACAAATTTAAAGACCCCAACATATTCTGTGAGACACCAATTTTTGTACATTACATTCTTACACAACCCACAAATTTAAAGACCCCAACATATTCTGTGAGATACCAATTTTTGTACATTACATTCTTACACAGCCCACAAATTTAAAGACCCCAACATATTCTGTGAGATACCAATTTTTGTACATTACATTCTTACACAGCCCACAAATTTAAAGACCCCAACATATTCTCTGAGTCACCAATATTTGTACATTACATTCTTACACAGCCCACAAATTTAAAGACCACAACAAGTACCATATATACTCACTTTCAAGTGAAGCCCAACTGCAAACAACATAGACCCTGATCTGCCATAAGATATTGGGTCAGCAGATCATGGTCTGTGTTGATTGTTCTTATTATTACTCCAGATAAACTGCATAGATTCAGATCTGTTAGCTCATTATGTGATGACAGATCTGGGTTTGCGCAGTTTGCAGTCAGTATAGGAAGTAGTAACTTTTATATAGAACAATAGTGCTGTCAAAAATCCCAAGAATTGATTCCAAGGAAAATGCCATATATACTGGCTTTTAAGTTGTGTTCAATGGCAAACAATATAGAACCTGATCTGCTGTCACATAATGTGTTGGCATGTCAGGGTCTATGTTGTTTATTCTACTGATCACTCCTAACAAACTGCATAGACCGAGATATACCAGCACATTTTGCAGATGCAGATCTGGATCTATGCAGTTTGCAGTTGGACTTGAGTTATAATAACTGAGCACATATAGTAATTGAATTTGCAAACCAAACTTTTGAAGCAAGATAAAATGTTACCATTCTGTTGAAAACAACATTATTTCATTGAAGACACTGACAAATTATCATTT
Source organism: Megalonaias nervosa (assembly GCA_016617855.1). NCBI lineage: Eukaryota > Metazoa > Mollusca > Bivalvia > Unionida > Unionidae > Megalonaias > Megalonaias nervosa. The sequence continues at coordinate 985 of JAECUM010057220.1, forward strand.
ATCTTTATTTAGTTTCAAATATTTCACTTCTAAGCATTCTTCTGTCATTTTTTCTAAGTTTATGTGTTTTAATTATGGACCAAACAATGTGGATATCAAGATTACTGGGGCCTACTTGTTGGGTAAATTAGTGCAGAACATTTATTAGCTTTTTTCAATTTGGATATTTTTTTAAGTTGCCTTGATTTTGGGTATTAAGGTATTTCATTAATACTACCTGAGTTTGATGAATAATATATTTTTTTCTTCATTTATGCTTTAAATTCATCAATTCAAATGATGCGTGAATGATGCCTGACGTTGAAGGGAAAAAAATTCTAAGTACAAGCAGTCAAAGGATGTTGGTGTCAAACTTAGATTTATTTGTAATTATGAGAAGGAAGTTTTGTGTTGTAAAGGTAGCTGTATAAAATACATCCTTATGCAATTATTCCGATGTGAAGATTCCTGAACCAGTTTGTTTTTCCATTTCTCTAACTTGTGGATGAATAAACTGCATCATTTAACAATAGTCCCATTTTTCTCAGAAAGGAGGAAATATTAAATTAAGCCTCTGTCCTTCCATCAGTCAGTCTATCCTACTTTCATTTCTGCACAATAATGTGTTATTGCGTTTCAACCAATTTTTGTGTGCAGATAGATATTATTTAGTCTTGGCTGAGTTTAATTGTCGGTGTTCTATATCATCATTTAGTAGAGTTATAGCCCATGATTATCAGGCCCACCCACATGTAATAGAGATTGATCTTTTTATTACACTTGTAATAGAGGTTGATATTCTTATTACACTTATGATAGAGGTTGATATTTTCATTACACTTGTAATAGAGGTTGATATTCTCATTACACTTGTAGTAGAGGTTGATGTTCTAATTATACTTCTAATACAGGTTGATATTCTCATTACACTTGTAATAGAGGTTGATATTCTCTTACATTTGTAATAGAGGTTGATATTCTTATTACATTTGTAATAGTTGATCTTTTTATTATACTTGTAATAGAGGTTGATATTTTCATTACACTTATAATAGAGGTTGATATTTTCATTACACTTGTAATAGAGGTTGATATTCTCATTACACTTGTAACAGAGGTTGATATTCTCATTACACTTGTAATAGAGGTTGATATTCTCATTACACTTGTAATAGAGGTTGATATTCTCATTACATTTGTAATAGAGGTTGATATTCTTATTACACTTGTAATAGTTGATATTCTTATTACACTTGTAATAGAGATTGATATTCTTATTACATAATTATGTAATAAAGATGCATATTCATATGACACTTGTAATAGAGATTTGTGTTCATGATATTACACTTGTAATAAAGGTTCATATATCACACTTGTAGTTGGGGTTTGTTGATCATATAACACTTGTAATAGAGATTCAGGTTCATTTTCACATTTCAGGTTAGTGTTCATTATATTGTACTAGAGGTTCATATTCTTATTACAATTGTAATAGAAGTTTGTATTCATCATATTATACTAGTAAAAAAGGCTCATGTCCATCATATTACACTTGTAATAAAGGTTCATGTCCATATTACACTTGTAATAGAGATTCATACCCATCATATTACACTTGTAATAGAGTTTCTTGTTTGTAATATTACACTTGTAATAGAGTTCATGTTCATCATATTACATTTATACAAAAGGTTCATGTTCATAATATATTTGTAATAGAGGGTCATGTTCATTATATTATGCTTGTAATAACCATTTCTATGTTGTAATAAATTATGGTGTTGAACAGGTGTCAATGCAGTTAGTGTGCTGATAAATTGGTTTTCTTTAACCCACTGGCAATTCAGGAGGTTCACTTAAACCAACCTATTCTAGTTAATATTAACTTCTTTATATACATGTGCCATAATACTACTGTTGACATAAAGAAATCATCTAGTATCCATAATGCCTACAATTGGTCCAAAAATGTACAGCATTGAATACAGTTATGTTTTTTATTGAAGGATGGAGTGACTCCAGAAATCATGGCCCTAGCTGAGGGTTTCACAGATATTGCAGAACTCCTCAGCAAAGTCAAAGGGGTAAGAAACTGTTTCATTTCTTAGCTAAAAGTGCATTTAAGGAAACCATTTAAAGTTGGCACTTAAACTTGAATCCAGCAATTTTAATGGATGAAAATTCTAAGTCTGATTATTTAGTGTGACCAATAACAAGTCAGGCTAGATGTAGAATTTTAAAACACAAGTAAAACTGGGTCATCAACACTGTCTCATAAACTTGCATATGCCTTTTATCTGTTTAGTCTCATCAGCTCCATTTTGGACAGAGTTATGACCCTTGTCTGTCAGCTTTATATCTTTACAAGTGATGTTTGAATTGAATGAATTGGATTTCAGCATTCCATGTCCTCATTTAGAGGAGTTGTGGCCCTTGACTATCCACTTTCTCCTAACTTTGGTTTCCCAAGAACTGTCTACAGAACAAATGGTAGTGAGCTAGATGTTTGGGATGCACCTATTGTTAATATCTTTAGTTTTTCAATACAATGATTTTTTTTTTACTGAACGTCTTTATGTGAAATCATCAGGCATGATTGATGAACTTGGACACTTCTACTTTTATCATTCTCATTTCTAACCACTATAGTCCGAATATTCCTGCCCATTTGTTTGTAACCCCCCTTCACTGAAAATAGAACAACATTTAGATGACTTCTTCTCAAAATGTTTCTGTACTAAATGTTCCCAAATATTTCAGAAATCATGATGACATAGAGTACTTTAAATGTTTTTACAAATGATGCCAGTTTACTGTAAAATATGGACATTTTTAAAAACAAATGGAGACTTATTAATAAGAGTTCATCTATTAAACCTCTACACAGATCTTGACCAAATTTGAAAAAAGCATCCTGGAATAGTGAGCTTTCATATTACACAAATGATGCCCATCCAGCCATCAAATATGGCTGCCATTACTAAATATAAAAAAAAAAACTTTAAAGAACCTCTTCTCAACAACTACTCAAGAAAATTTGACCAAATTTGGCAGAATTCAGGCTTTCATAGTTGTACAGATGATGACAATTCAGTGTTAGATATGGTCACCAATATTAACAAACAGAAAATCCTTTAAACAGCTTCTTTTCTAAATCCTCTCTTCATTAAATTTGACAGAAGTTACAATAGTATGAAAGGCTTTTGAGTTTGTACCAATGATGCCAATCCACCATCAGATATGGCTGCTGTTATTAAAAATAGAAAACTGTGACAACTTCTCAAACACCTTAAATCCACAACTGCTGAGTATAATTTGACCATATTGGACAGAAAGCATCCTATCATGAAGGTTTTATCAATTTATTTTACTGATGTACTATTGTACGTGGATAAGATACAAAAAATAGGTTGACTTTTTTAAACGACTATTTTAATCACATATGCAGTCATCATTGGACAAGATTTATAAAGAAACATCCTACTGATCCAGATTTTTTTTTTTACCAAATGCTCATGCATTTAACTTTCAGATGTCAGCCAGATGAGTGATCTAAGGCCCTCTTGGGACTCTTGCTGCTTGTAATATGCTTGAAAAGATGGCTAATGCTTGAATGTTTGTCTCAAATAATTACATGCATGGTTTTTCTACTGAAAATGTATCTGAATGGATTGATTTATAACAGCAGCATGGTAATATGACATGAATAATTAACTCATTGTTAGGAAATCTATTACAGGCTTAGTAAATACACAAGTGAACACTTTGGACAAGTGCACCTTGTTTTAAGTTCATGTACATTTTTTTAAAATTTTAAAAATACCCACTATTGTTGCAGAGCAATTGATGGGCTATATAGATTTTAATGATGGCTGATATATATATATATATATATATATATATATATATATATATATATATATATATAAACAGAATTTTGAAACTTGTATTGCATGTATCATTTATTTTGTGGAACTCCTTGTATAATGGGAAGATTTTTCAAGAGAACCCTGGATATGTTGATGGTTGGACCCCTTCTCTATATAATGAAAATCCATGCCTGTAAAGATGAATTAGATCCCCTCTCTGTGTCATGAAAATCCATGCCTGTACAGATGATTGATTTGGCTGCATAATCTATGTTTTGAGAGTTTTTCCACTAACTTACCTCCAAAATCTGGGGGTGGGGTGAATAAATGTAGTTTTTTGCAATATGGTTGGAACTGCATTTGAAGTTAGGTGGCAAAAGGGATCTGTTCACACTGTTATATCAATACTGTCCATTAGAGAGAGTAACTATATGCCTTTTTGGGTCTTTGACAAGACACTGTCTGATTTTTATCAACATTGATTTGTGAAATTGGACCCCCCCCCAAAAAAAAAATTTCTTATTATTTATTTAACTCTACAATATATAAAGATGTAGGTAAACACATCCTGATGCAATTATCGTCATGGAGACAGTTTTTGAACACCTGGTGAATGGATATCTGTTATTTGTTGGACAGGCGCTTTTAGAGTTTTAAAGCATCAGGCATTTTGTTGTTTACATATAATTATTATTATTATTATTATTATTATTATTATTATTATTATTATTATATTATCAAGATTTTTATGTACAGTGTACAACAAAATCATTATTATGGGGGTATGATGTTCTCTCCCAGAGTTACGTTCCTCACAAGATTGCTGTATCGTGTTCACTTTAATCCATCCTAGAAATGAAATCATCACCAACTTTAAAATATACGCTGATCTTTGTTTATTCACACTATAAAAACAAAATCTGGATTAGTCAAGTTGCTGAACTCTGCAAGATCAAATGACAGTTGGCTTCTGTGAGATACCTGTGATGAACAGAAAATCAGAGGAAGCCATATATGGCTACTCTTTGTGACCTTTGAACTGAAACTTCACCTGCCTTTCACAGACAAATTTTGAGTACTGAATGACCCATGATCCAAATGTAAAGGATTATAGCTCATATCTCTTCTAAAAGATGGACATTTTTCTGGAGAGACGGCTTTAATTCACAGGTAAATAAGCTAAGATATCTAACTATACCTGGCATACAGACACAAAAAGTGATTTTCATTTCTGCTGCAGTAACACAATTACTTTTCCCACCATCCAGCAAACAGTTGCTTTGATCCTTTGCTGTATGGATAAAAAGCACCTGCATTCAAAGTTGACATGTTGACATCTTTGAATTTGATAGTGTGACTCCATATACTCCATATAGTAAGTACAATTGAGATATAAAACATTTAAAAGTCGATTCACATGATATGCCTTTATCTAAACAATACCTTGCTCAGTAAACAAAAGAAGCGTTTAATTTGCATACTTGGAGCAGTCACTGCTGATATGCTCCAGTGACCACTTTAGGCATGGTTAAACCATTCATTGGTTAGGAAACACCTGGCCACTCACAGAAGGGAGATGATCTTTGAATACAGGGCATTTATATAGGAAATTTGCTAAGGGAAAATTGGAATGACAGTTGTGACCAGCTGATTATTAAAGACAGGTTTGACTGTAACTTAAAATATAGTATCGTATTAATTTACAGCTGCTCTTATTTTAAAACATTTGTAAGTTTACAGTTGTCATTTAATGCATAAATACCTTTTTATTATAATACTAAACTTAATAAAACTCAGGCATGGTCATGGATTCCATTATGCTGGTTGAATTCTATTTTTCCATGTAATTTACATCAGTACAAGGCAGTCACATATAGTATTTCAAAGCTCCAATTAACAGCATTATTTTGAGGGAATACTGTACACTTTGTGCAGTTGATTCCATTATGCTTTAGTAACAAATGATATTTGCGCAGTAATTAATTATATACTTTAATGTTTGTGTAGGATAAATATTTTTTACCAAACCCACATTTGTGGGAAACAAGATATAGCTGTCCCTTTTCCAACTGTAGTGACAGCAGTTGTCACCAATTTAAGGTTTTGGTTCAAGGTTTTCATCAGTCTTGTAGATATTTCTCAAAAGTCTTTTTTAATACATGGGATGACTAATTATGAAGCTAGGACAATTCATTCTGTGACTGGCAAGCCACTGTTTCCTTGAGGTCACAGTCATGGATGATTTGTGTTAAGGTTCTAGTTTTAAAGTTTTTTTAGTTTGCCTTATATTTGCCTAAAACCTTTTTTAGATTCATATCACACTTGGCATGAATCATGTTAGGACAAGTCATTTTACAATGTGCATACTTGTCCCCTTTTGACTATGAAGTCAAGGTCACAGTCGTAGAACATTTGTTTTAGGGTTTTGGTTAAAGTGTTTTTGCTTACTTGTATTTGTGAAACCCCATGACGGATTTTCTTCTTTCTTTGGTTAAATCAATATGAACCTTTTGACCTTGGTTTTAAGGTCACCTGTTTTATAGTAATACTTGGACTCAACATGCAGGTCCTGGCTTTCTTGTTTGTAAACTTACACAAAATAGAAAAGGATTTTTTAAAATGTTTCTTACTGGCTTGTCTTAATTATGATTTATTTTTCATGATACTATGAATAAACATTTTTGTGTAATAATAAAATTTGACAATACTGTTGTTAGTAAAGTTTCTACATCATTTGGCAATTTTTTTTTAACATATGCCCTACTCTAAATTTGATAACAAATGGCCCCCAATGCTCAAAATGGAGTCTACTACATGTATTGTATACAGTAATTTTCCCCATGATATGACTAAGGGGCCAGCTTAATAAATTTGTCAAAAATAGGAGGTTTGTCCCTGTAGTAAATATTTCCCAAAGCTGTAGAAATAATGGGTGAGTGGGGTAGGCTTATTATTCTCTAAATATGGTTACTAGATGGTATGGCCACTCTTCATGTGGAGTAAAACCAGGGCCTAAAGTGTTCTATAACAAAACCAGGGCCTAAAGTGTTCTATCACAAAACCAGGGCCTAAAGTGTTCTATCACAAAACCAGGGCCTAAAGTGTTCTATCACAAAACCAGGGCCTAAAGTGTTCTATCACAAAACCAGGGCCTAAAGTATTCTATCACAAAACCAGGGCTTAAAGTGTTCTATCACAAAACCAGGGCTTAAAGTGTTCTATCACAAAACCAGGGCCTAAAGTGTTCTATCACAGAACCAGGGCCTAAAGTGTTCTATCACAAAACTAGGGCCTAAAGTATTCTATTACAAAACCAGGGCTTAAAGTGTTCTATCACAAAATAGGGCCTAAAGTGTTCTATTACAAAACCAGGGCCTAAAGTGTTTTATCACAAAGAAAAGTACAGAAGAGAACTATGATAAACAAATCTGCAACATGTGCACTAGTTAGATAGAAATAAGAGATGTATGTTGTCCTGAGATTTTTATTTTGTTTGCATTAGAAGATAGCAAGATGCCAGTATTGTCTTCGGCCAGTGGCAGTGGCATTGGCAACAGTGCCAAGGTTAAGAAGTTACATTAGTGGATTTTGAAGGTCATAAAGTTATATGTGCCACATGATGTCATCAGTGCAACTTTTGTTTTGATCTGTTCAAGATTTCTGATGTATAACTTTATGATAAATGTCATTTTGATGATGCCACAATAGGTAGATGTGTAACGTTATCAACACCGATTTGAACTTCTGGCTAAACCGTACAATTTATTTGACATATGTATCATCATGTGATAAAATAGACTCTTACATTTCTCCTCATAAGAAATTAAATTTACACAACTCATTGAATGATTTAAATCATTTACTTGCCAGTACTATCGATGGCTTGCCCAGATTCGCCAAGGCTTGCCGATGCTTACCAGGACTCATCAATGCTCAAAAGATAGAAATTGTTCCATTAATGTCATTATTTGAAATATGTACTCATACGAGATCAAAAATGTAGCATAATTTGCCACTGAGACAGAAAACATTTGAAAAGAGAAACTTTTGCTGTGATAAAATTTGTTTACATTGGTTCCAAACCTTTGTCTCAGCCTTATCACCCACAGTGCTCATTTCTTCTTCCCACACAGGACCGAAGGGACATGTATATTAAACAGCTTACATCATCAAACCTTTCATTTCCAAGAATTAAACTGAAGCTCTTGGGATCCTCAGGAGTGGGGAAAAGCACGCTTATCGAGACTCTAAAATGTGGTCTCTTCAGTAGCTTCTTTCGAAGGACACGACTTGGAAGTTCGGGGACTTCATCCTCGTCCCTCAAAGGTAAAACTTGATAATCAAAGCTATATATAAAATGTAGCAATTAGAAATGTATAATAAATACTTGTAACTTCAAAACGTACAATATTTACTCACTTGTAAATTAAGTCCAATTGCAAAATGCACAGTCCCAGATCTGCCATCATATAATGTGCTGACACGTCTGGGTCAGTGCAATTTGTCAGGAGTAACCAGTAGAATGAACAGCATAGATCCTGATCTGCATGTACATTATGTGAAACCAGATCAGGGTCTGTGTTGTTTATAGTTGTACTCATATGTCAGTACATAGAGTATTTTGGTATACATAATTCCTTACTATATATGTTACCTATAAAACTTGATATAGGATTTTTTTATCACTCGAAGTGTTGCGGGTGGTGATTTAGATGAACTAAAACTAGCAGTGAAAATTCATGCAAATTCACACCATTAAGGCAAAAGAAAAGTTAAATTTGCATCAGTGAAGAAAAAAATGTAACAGTTTTTTTTTTATGTAAGCCTTGTGTTGTTATAATGTAAGTTACATCATGACACCATAATATCAGTGATGTTAACACTTTCTTACTGGATGAGATCAAAACATATCTGCTTGATGAAGGTAAATGAAAAGAGGGTATAATTTTTGACATCTTTTCCCCCATACTGACATAAAATGGTAAATGAAAAGAGGGTATAGTTTTTGACATCTTTTCCCCCATACTGACATCAAATGGTAAATGAAAAGAGGGTATAGTTTTTGACATCTTTTCCCCCATACTGACATCAAATGGTAAATGAAAAGAGGGTATAGTTTTTGACATCTTTTCCCCCATACTGACATCAAATGGTAAATGAAAAGAGGGTATAGTTTTTGACATCTTTTCCCCCATACTGACATCAAATGGTAAATGAAAAGAGGGTATAGTTTTTGACATCTTTTCCCCCATACTGACATCAAATGGTAAATGAAAAGAGGGTATAGTTTTTGACATCTTTTCCCCCATACTGACATCAAATGGTAAATGAAAAGAGGGTATAGTTTTTGACATCTTTTCCCCCATACTGACATCAAATGGTAAATGAAAAGAGGGTATAGTTTTTGACATCTTTT
>JAECUM010057223.1:0-12505 GCA_016617855.1 Megalonaias nervosa
TTATGATACTCGATCAGTACACCATTGCAAGCTTTCTCTGGAAGCTTTCAAAGTGATCATCAACACTGGCTGCAATCGTTCCGATCAGATGTTGAGCATTAAATTAATACAAAGCAGAAATTCTCGTGGTATAGACAGACAATACGGGACTGTCTGTTGTTCTTTATTTGATTTGTAAATTAGAAGATTATTGTTGCCGAACTGTGTTTCAATTTGTTAGTTCAGGAAGTCGATGAAAGTGTTTTGACTTTCATTCATATTGAGGGCTAACGTAGGATGAATGGTTTCTGCCAAAGAGACTTCCCGAGGAGCTTCGTGATTAAACTGTATGGTTTGAGGTAATCTGGTTTTAAAACAATTAAAGGATTAACTGTCAATCAGTAAGGTTAAATAAAACTGTTTTTAAAAAGTGCAATGGTTCAACTTTCCGATTGGTCACTCGATGTCAAACGAGAAGAGAATGATTTTTCCTAATATTCAAAAGAGGGTTGGTGTTGTTGTTTTGCCTAGAAGAATGGTGGCCGGCGTTGGCAGCAAGGTGACAGCTTTGTTACTATCCTTAGGACTGAGCGGAAGCTAACCAATCTATTTGCTGAGTAAAATTGCCAACAATTGTTTGTCTCCTAGTTGCAAACTCAAATTGGCAATCCGATTTGGCAGAAAAGTTGATCTGAGCTTTTGGGACACTTTCTCAACACCACTACCACAGAGGTGGCTTTGGCGATACTTGAACAGAAGAACTCTAAGAAAAAACTGCAGCTACTTTATTTAACGACACGATTGTTACTTTTTCATTCTAGCGGATGACTTGTGAAGAGGCAGTCCAAGAATCAAAACGACGTGCATATTCTTTCCAACGCACTTTTACTTCTTCTAGTCGACGTTTGTCTACTAAACTACTGAATGTGACCTTCGATACTGAATGATTTCGATATCGTACACGTTGTCTTCTTTATGTGTAACTCAGCTAAGTAAAATGTTCATTTAAGACTTCTCCGTTCACGTCTTCCAATTTATTGACTGGGGTATCCCGTTAGGTCAATAACTGTTGTCAAGTGTGAGCTTGATTTTTCCAATGAGAACCAAATCCCCAGGTGGTTAACAACATTTCTTTCTTCAGGGTGGTAGGCAACATTCACAATAATAAATCAAACACTATCACATCATTTTCAGGGGTCACTTCTTCGTGTGCACGACAGATGTTAAATGATAAAAATATAAATGTCTTTCTTTCAGTTCGTTTTTGAAAAGTGTGATTCAGAAATCGGTGCCTTTATCCGTTTTACATAGGAGAGTTTGACAATCGCTTTGCTTCATAGCTCTCACTAATTCTGAACTTAAACGATTTTTGCAACCATAATTATACGCTGACAAATGAGATCCATCTGCTAAATCTGCATGCCATCGATGATGAACGATAGTCTCTTTGGTTTGACTTCTGGAAACTTTTCGTCGACGGGTTTGTGTAACATTTACTTCGAGTGTTCCTGTAAATATTGTTGCACATCTTGCAAACGTACACTTTTGAGTTTGGTTTTAGCAGCACGAAACAATTATTGAACTCCTCAATAACCAGCAGTATGTGCAAAATTGTAGTAAATCCTCCCCCAAAGCATCTCCATGATGGGGTTATTGCTAATAAAAATGTGACACATTGTTCGATTCTACCTTTAGATTCGTGCCATATTTGTTTGGACACGGTCTGACACATCCGACGTGCAGTAGGGTAGGAGACAGTTGTGTTGTGGTAACATTTTTCTTGATATATCTCTTCACCTGTACCTTCTATTTTTCTATCGCAGATAAAGGCGTCAATGGCATCATATTGACCCAAGCGTTTGTTTCTTCACGTTTGTGAGTAGTGTACTGTGCCAGCATGAAGGCTGTAATCTTTCTAGGTATTGGAGCAGGCGGACTTTGAAACACTTCGAGTGTACCTTCTTTTCATTCCATCCATGTGGCTATGTCTGTCTTGCTGGCTTTTGGTTCGCTTTTCGTGATCTTCTTAAAATCTCTCACATTACATGTCATTTTAGCTGTTTCGTCTAAAGCTTTCTAGTGAAGGAGTTGAAGACCCTGTAATACTTCCCCGTACTGTTCCGATTTGTTTGTTTGTGACAAAGTGGTTCGATCCATTAACTGTCGTAATTCTTAAAATTTAAAATCTCAGTGAGATTATTCGGACGTAAATAAGTATCCGCTGTTTGTACAAACGATTGAGTTCTATATATTGCTTGTATGGAATTATAGTGAGTTTTCGTTCTTTCAGAAGGTACAAGTGTGATGACTTTGCAGTAAAGAGTGTCCTTTGTATCTTCGTTTTTCCCTTATTATTTCATGACACCTCCTAAATATGGTCCAGCATTCCATACCAACAAAAGCACCTTTCACAACGGTCTTATGTGAATTGCAACTGCAAGTACATGAAAGGCCCATAGGTGTATTGCAGCTCCAAGTTCGATAAAGGTCTTTAGGTGTATTGGAGCTGCAAGTACAATCAAGGCCTTTAAGTGTATTGCAACTACAAGTATATTGAAGGCCCTCACTTATAATGCAACTGCAAGTACAAAACAGGCCTTTATAAGGATTGCAACTACAAGTACAATAAAGGCGCTCAAGTGTAATGCAACGGCAAGTACAATAAAGGCGCTCACGTGTATTGCAATTGCAAGTACAATAAACACCCTCAGGTGTATTGCAACTGCAAGTGGAAAAAACAATGGCAGTAGCTGGTAAAGGAAAGTAATATTTCCATTGGTCAGAATGTTACCACGTGATCAAAATCAATTGCGTTTCTTTTTGTATGAACTGTTAGGAGAATTACTTTTCTAAGAATAACCACTTCGATAAACAGAGTCACGTGTACAGCAGAAGATAAACACTGCCAGTGAAGGCAGACACAAAGTAAGCATTAAAGGAAAAGAACATTCTCACATTCTTTTTTAAAAATTGAATACATTGAATTTGGAAGATATAGCAACATATATGTATCGTATTTTAAGAATAAAATCATTCTTTCTTTGTCGAAATGTATGAAAAATAACGATAAAAATGTTTGAAGTTCACTAGGTCAAGATGACCAGTACAAGGTATTATAGCTATCCATCGCTGAAACTGAAATGTCAGAATTTTGAGATTTTTCGCTAATTTTGCCTCATCAGATAGATTTCATGCAATAAGATATTGAACATTCTGACCCATCCACATTTGAGGAGCCTTCTGAAGTGGAAGATGTATCACAAAAACGGAGTTATCATTCATACTGAATGAACCAACACCAGTCAAGTTTCAGTTGATTATCAGGATGACTGCAAACCAAAACGATTAAAGTCACTTAAAGAGGAAGGTATCTTAAACATATCTGAACAGCGGTACTGAAAATCTACCAAGAAAAACACTCAATGTGGCCACAACACTTTCGCAGGTAGATTTATTCATTCATTCAATAATCATAATAAACTAACTATAATAAAAACAATAAACAGTATAATGGACTGTTCATTAATGTAAGCTTAAGTAATATTGTAATATTACTTGATACTTAATTAGCTCTTATTATCATTTTATTGAATCATATATTATGAAAAGGCAATTTTTTTATCCGTATGCAAAACAAAAAAGATAATTTTAAATCATTAATGCCATTTTATATAAAAATGAGACTTAACTGCGGTGAATTAATATGTAGTTTATCTTTAAATTACTATTTGTGATGGCTTAGAAATGTAACAAATTATTTATATAAATACATTTTATGGAAACGAGATATGCATGAATGATTCTTCCGAAAGATCTAAGTATTTCAAATGTTAATAAATAATTACTGCCAAGCTGAAATACATATGGTGCAAAGTGAAAAATATAGAGGTGGATCTGAAGTCAGCTGAGTGTGCACATTTGGCCCAATGTTAGCCATATTTTATGTCGAAGCAGCCCCAAGGTCACCGCAACACGAAAGAGGATGCGCCCTGAAGCCCAAGATGAGAAATACTATAAGAACACTTTAAAAAATGTCAGGGCTGCTAGCTATTAATCGCTACATTCAGGTTGAATGTGGTCGTTTAATCAATATTGTTACAGACCCTGATTTTAAAAAAGCAACTGACATGTTAAATGGAAAATTAAAGTTGAACACCAAGAATGGCTCATCAAGATCAACTCAGCACAAACCAATTATTCCTCCATCAGACATGTATGCAGTCAACCAGTACCTGATGCAAGATCATCCATCACCCTCAGGGACAGGGTTTGGTTGTACCTCTCCATCCACTATGTTACACGTGGATTAGAATTCCACAGCCAATTAACACCTACCAGTCTTGAAATCAGGTTGGATGAAATAGGGGCTGAATATGTCATTTTGACCCATCAAACTATGCAAACAAAACATCAGGGCGACTTAAATGTTAAGGAGGAAAATTCTGACAAGAGGATGCATGCAACTGGTGGTCAAAACTGCCCAGTCAGGTCAGTAAAATATTACGTCACACGCATTAATCCAAAAGCTGAATCATTGTTGTGTCACATTGATAAAAATGCTTTTGAAAATCCCCAATTGTATCAAATATGGTACACCACAAGATGTATTCGACAGAGACAATTTAGCTGTTTTATGCCTGACATATTCAAAATTGCCCATGTATCTGCAAGATATACTCCTCACTCTCTTCATGCCACAGCTCTGAATGCAATGACAGATGCCAACCTTCCTGCTAGGCACATTGTGTCTTTGTCTGACCACTCCAATGAACGATCATTGAAGCCTTACACAAGGCCCCGCACTCAACATAAACAACAAATGAGTAACATTCTTTCCAATGTATGTTCAAATTTAGCATTGTCAGCTTAATACTCCTCTGTAGTGCTATCTCATGCATCTGTAAATGTTCAAATGACCCCAACAAACTCAAGCAGTACTACTCATGTAAATGTTACTGAATCTGCTCAAAATCCCCTACAAGCACAATCACATAATACAGTGAACTCTATGACAGGTTTCATTACACAATCCAACAGTCATTTCAATAGCTGCACATTCCAGTTTAATTCTAACTAAAACAAGTAAGTGCAAACACGTTAAGGAAATACATGATTTTCAAGTTACGTGCCCTGTGTCAACTATCTAGGCTAGATAATAATTTTCAAAACATCATGTATCACTTCTGGTTTTTATCATATTTTAATTGCAATTTCCAATGAATAATTATAGGTAAATTAAGAAAATGCATAACAAATAGCTACATACAAGTACAAAATATTAAAGTAGTAAATACATGAAAATGTGTCAAACAATTTTTCATTTTCAATGTGATATTACATTCCTGTATTACAATTATTATTGCACTATATTTAGAAAAGCGTGTAAACAATAAACACAAATTTCACATATTTCATTCTCTTGCTGTTTTGAACCCCTGAGTGAAACATTGAACTTCTTACACCAAGGGCATTCTACATCATCATCTGTCTCTATTTGCATCGGTCTTTTTGTGTGTGTTTCTTTTATTTTTTCATTGATATCACAAATCTGAGGAGGGGGATCAGGTTATAAACCACTGTCACTACAAAAAATCATGAAATAACTATAGGGATAAAATAAGTACTAAGTTATTTTAGAATTGTATGTGTGGGTGGTTGTGTGTCTGAACCAACAAAACTGATCACACACATTCTATAACCTAACCTCATACACCTACATGTATTAGACTTTTTGGTATATTTGCCCCTGATGTGTTCTTTTTTGTTCTTGCTTTTCTTCTTTAGAACATTTTGGTATGTGTGCTTCTTACAAAAATACGCCTAGACTTCAAGAGATTGGTCTTAAAACGGGAGATATACAGCATAATCGTTCAGCATTTAAGACATATCAGTCTTCTGAGTGTTGAATACTTCTTCCCATTCAACAACTCACGAAGAAGCTACTGTTTTACTAATTTCATTATGTCAATGACTTGTTAGAATGATCACCTAGAATTCGAATGTTTCATTAATGATCCTGCTCCCTTAGGTAAGGAAGAATTGTGATATTCTATGACATCTAGTGAAACAGGTTATAATTATCTGATAGCGCCTAATTTAACGTTTACTTCTTTATGCAACTGACAAAGCCCTATTTTACTGGTTTATTCGCCTGGTTGTTCATAGATGTAATCCAATGTCATGTAATGAATCATAGGCTGCTGGTTTTGTTACGTATGATATCCGCAGTATGCTGCAATATGTCCAAAGTTGCAGTAATGGTAGAGAGGCAGTCTGATTAAAATCCAATCTACACTGTCCTACGTGATCTACATTATTACTAAATTCACTAATTTTATCAGCCAATCAGATGAAATGAATCATTGTGTGTTGCATTTTATCAGCCAATCAGATGAAGAGCATCATTGTGTGCCGAATGATTTGGTTCACTTTTAAATGTCTGAAAGCTGATTTCATTGGCTAATTCAAAGAACAACAGAACATGACCACTAAGCGGTCGCAGTCAGATCTTCACGTAAGACAGTGGAGATCTGATTTTAATCTGATTGGGTAGGATGGTAGAGGCCCAGACAGTGTCAATATAGCAAACTGCGCTCTAAGTTTCTCGTATAAGCTGCATACTTTATCTCCTTGGCCAGTGGCAACAGTGAACAAGCGATCTTTTTGTCGTACGATCTCGACCTACTAAGCTCAGTCACGGTGTCAGCCAGTTTACACATGGTCGTCTCGTCGTGCACCATTTATTTCGACATTTACATCATTCTACTATGACATTGAATTAACCGTGAAATATTGAAGACCTCCTGTGCTTATACCATAGTGACGTTTTGCTATTCAGTGTTCATTCCTTCATAATCATCAGTAACATAACGTTAGTTCATACTTCTCCTAACAAAGATTTTTAAAAGACCAACAGATACTCAAACTTGTGTTACATCATATCAAACTGAGCGTCTTGTGTCAGAGCCGCCACATGATATCGAACTGAGTTACTTATGCAAGACCTACTGCAGTATATCGAACGAGCTTCTTGTGCTAGTCACCAAATTATCTTGAACTGAGTTATTGTGCAAAAGCCACCCCACTGTATCGAACTGAGCTTCTCGAGACACTGTATCATTATAAAGTTGTTCCGAGGTTCTGTGAAGTCCAGAGCATGATCTCTGTCAAAGACAAGAAGAATATGGCATCATCATTTGTCCTCTGTGCACGTCAGGGAGATCTGCAAGGACACATTCTTTTGTTTTCTTCAGTCATGCAGGTATGTACGTGTCCATTGTCTTACGACATTTCAAATGCTGAGGCAATATTTTAGTAGGCCTTGTTTTCAACAATATAGGAAAGTTATCCAGCTAGGGAAATATCATATCAAATAGGTACATCGGACTCTGTACTGACTGATTTGTGTTTATAATACATTTGAAGCTGGCAATTTCTGTTTGGCTTCATTTTTCAGTTAAATGCTGCGCGAGCTTGCCGTTAAAGTATTATTTCCTGTTAATCGATGTTACACGTTTTTGTACGTTTTAACATTAATTCTTTATTGTTCAATTAGAAACCTGCAAATTGCTCATTTAGAAGACTACAACAGCATAGAAGCTATCTACGTTAATCATATTTTCATTTATACCTCTCGAAATTCTGCCTATCTCTTACAAACACGCAATTAGCTTCCGAAATAGCAGTGCTGTCTGTTTCATAGCATTCAGAGTAGTTTTAAAATCAGACAGACTAAATAAAACCTTATTAATAGCTGAAAACATTTTCATTATTCTGTTTTAATGCGATTTTACACGGTTGAAATGCACTTCGGACATATATTAAACAGATGTAAGCGATATTGATGTACAACATTCAGAGGCATAGGAAAATGAAATTTCGTTTAAATGAGCATTCATCTAACTTCCCCTATCCGTTTCAACTACTAACAAAATGAATGTTCAAGTTACTTCTTATTTTGTAAACTGTACATGATCTGAAGTTCTTCAAGTTAATGGTAGTGTTACGTGTAGGCTCGTACAAACGTAACAAAAGAAAAGAGTGAAGCCAACAAGCTTTGTAAATTTAACAAAACTGATTTATTTCCTTAGAAAACAAGGTAAAAACATGAAATTGGACTTACGTTTTGTGAATATAATCCAAATATTAATCCTAGAATTGAAAAATGTAAGTCCTATCACTAACAGTTCTAACTGAATCCAGGTTCGAATCTCGATGACGTTCCAATATGGAAGGCGATAACGTCAAATGAGGTTGTTATACTGATGGCAATAGATCCTCGATTGAATCACAGTTTATAATGTTTCCGTTTAGAATTCCAGAATAAATTTCCACTGAATATCTTTCTCCCAGAACTTTTATAAATATGAAGTACATGTGTAGTTTTCTAGAGAATGAATTATTAAATTGCAAAAAATAGATAACTTCAAAACAAGCTGGCAACAATAATAAAAACCTCTTGAGCCCTCAAGGTTTAAAATAGGACTGAACTAATATATTACCAATTGACTGTTTTAATCCTTGATTTTAGATCACATGGTGGCTCACGTGACAGGCTACGTGATTTCTAATTTGAACAGTGCATTTAAACAAAAATGCCAATTAGTACGTAGCTAGAATAGCTCTATCTAAGAATCAAATTCTCACACTGGAAATAAATTAAAAAAGAAAGGCTATTTACATCTCAGCCAATACGTGGGCCGAAAATGACCTTGGTAATAGCAAATCATTTCCGCTTAGTGTTTACAAGATCTATGAACCAGGGTGAGCTAAAAATAGTGCTGAAGACATCATTATAATCTAATCGGGTCAAACCAAGTTTCCGAGAAAAAAATTCAAATCCAATGAAAATAATCATTACAATAAAATGTAATGAAACAAAAAAAAAAATGAAAAATAATTTAAAAGTAACACACAAGTAATTAAATTACATATTCGTAACAGTAGGAAGGAGAGGGCAAGGGACTGAAGTAACTATTTTATACATATTTAAGACGCCATATTAAATTTACTAATAAATAAAATATTTTCCTTCTTTTCTTTAGATTAATTAGATACCTGTATTCTGCTTCTCACTCGTATTTTTCTATCCTCTCCGACTCAAGCTATGTCCTTGTGGCCTCCAAAATATTTTATGCTGTGTGTAAAGGGGAGGGGCTACTGCAATCATAAATTATTTTAAAGTAATAAAGCTTTATGTGATGTGTTCTTACGCATGCAGGGGGATGCAAGTTATTGTCAGAAAGAAAGTGAATGAAAACACAGGGTTCTGTATTACTAACATGTTTAATGAGATTGTAAAATTAAATGTTCATGCACCATCCTACCCTTTACGACATCGATAGAATCGAAAGGAAGACAGAGAGTGAAAAGACAGAATTCGCTAGGTCAGTCGTGCAAATGTTACAGAGTCAAAGTATATGGGTACATAATTAAAACAAAGACGAGCGTTGTGTTTGATGCTGGCCACTTTCGTGACTTTTTATTGAAATAAATGAAATGTATTGAACCAAACATTTGCTATGTATATACAGGATAACATAACTATTTAGACAAAGTCTAAAGAGTAAACATGCAAGCAAATTGAACAATGAGACATACGGTAAAATACAGAAATAATTTGAGGATGCAACCGCCATAAACAGAAATACAGCAAATAGAGCTTGCTGCATTTCTGGCAGCCACAAAATGAGAGTGGGGCAAAGACAAAAACGTCCAGCATCAAAGAAAAGAAACATTAATGGTGATCAATATTAAACCGATGAAATACTGCATTGCCGGGGCAGTAGAGCACCCTCGTATGCACGGGTAGTTACGATATATCCAGCCTGTTTGAAGGATGGGGAAGAAAACTTTAAAAAGGATTCGCGTACTTCATGAATGCGCTGTTGGTCTTCCGGAGCTGATAGAGTACCCTCATACGCTCTTAGCGGTCGAAACGGCAGGCAGACACAGATTAGTCCAGGTCGAATGTATGCAATCCCAACAAGTACAGTCGATGACCAGGGATCTAGGTCTGCGAAACACACGAGACCTGAAAGAGACAGTAACACACACAGCAGAATGGCGATCTTAAAAATAATGACTTAAGTATTACAAAGCCGACACCCTTTTGCCTAACCTAATGTATTTCTTAAATGCATCTGATCTCCAGCGGCCTAATTCCCTTATTTGGTTGTCACTGAAACCTTGTCTAGCTGCCTCAGTGGCGGCTCCAATTCTGAAACTATGGGACTTAAATTGGTAAGAGTTCAAGCCACAAAAGCAAAGTGCTCTTCTACGTTCCTTATTAAATTCTGCTCTAGAAACTGGTTGCCCATTTCGGTTAATGAAAAGTGGCCCTGGAGTATTACCCCTGAGGGTCAGGTATGCTTGTAAATGAATTATCGGACATATAGCAGGATTTTGTTCGGCAGCAACATGCAAAATATATGGTTGTCCTGAGCCGTGATCGAAGTGTCCAAAAGTGATTGTAAGACGCTTGTGGGAAAAAGTAACTTGAGATCATTGTATCAAGTTATCGTTCTGCTATGCAGTCGCTTGCACTGTAATCTCTCCTATTCTGAGAAAGGTATTGAAAGCCAATGTAAACATGGCCGAATACATGGTACGTATAAAATGGTTTGAGTCGGTATGCATCATCGATACTGTAAGCTTATCCAGTATAACTTTGTCAATTGGCAAACGAACATCATGAGATTTACTTTTGTGGTAGAATTCTAGAAGCGTTATATTTTGATATGCCCATGTCTGATCCCAAATGCCATAGAAATAGTGTGTGCCTAGGACCGCACCGTATCCTACTGAGGCAGAAGCATCTGTGTGCAAGTTCAACGAGTCGGAAGACATCCAAATGTCAGGTAAGAATAAGGATGTACCGTTAAAACCGGTTAAAAAGTTTTGCCAGGCCATCAAGTCTTCTTTTACCTTTTTTGTAAGTCTAATGTGGTGATGCGGTTTTGAGAAGCCAATTGTCAAGTTGATGAGTCGCCTAAGAAAGGCTCGTCCCGACAAAACAACTGCGCAAGCAAAGTTAATAGTACCTATGATGGATTGCAACTCCTTGAGAGTAATTTTATTTCAAGCCACATATAAATGTATGAGTTTATTACATTTTTCTAGTTTGTCCGTGGGAAGGCGAACCTCCATTCTCACGGAATCCAATTCGTATCTGAGGTACGTCATGGTTGTTGACGGAGCAAATGTTTTATCCGCAGACATAGAAACGCCTATGTCGGCACATACAGTCAGGAAGTGATCAAGCTTATGCTGGCATTGGACAAGAGTTGAATCCAGTATCAAACAAATCGTCCAAAATATGTGTCATTTGTGTTATAGATAACTTTGTGTTCGCTATCCATTGAAGGGAATTGCTAAATGTCTCAAATGTCTGGCAACTGGAACTACAACCCATTGGTAAGCATTTGTCAAAATAGTCCCTGTTCCGCCACAAAAAGCCGAAGCAATGATATTGCATGGGACAAATAGGAAGAATACGGAAAGCATTTGGTATGTCTGTTTTGGCCCTAAAACATCCCCTACCCAGCTGTTATATACATGTGATGGCATTATCAATGCCTTCGCAGTGTACTGCTGATTGTTGAGTTGGAATTCCATCGTTAACCGAATCGTCCGATGGGAAGGAAAGGTGATGACTTAGTCTGAAAGACTTAGGAGTTTTCTTTTCGACTAGACCCAAAGGCGAAATGTGTAAATTGGGAAATGGTTTTGTTCGAAAAGGCCCTGCAAAGCGACCCGCTGCCAATTCTTTCTGTATCTTTTCTTCAGTAATTTGAGTATTAGTTTTAGCCGGTTTCAGATTCCTACATACTTGTGTTTGCAATGTCCCCCTATACCCAGCATCGAAACCTTTTCAAAAGCCTAAAAGCAGGTATTCCGTTGTGACAGGATCGAAATCGTGGAGCTACATATATATATCCAGATCATCGGGGCATTTAAATATAAGTATGCACTTGTGTGTGTCTATTTATTTGCATGCGTCGACCTAAAGAAAGCTTTGTGTCGAATCTAAACACGCCTTTAGTGTTAGCACAATAAGGATGTGAAGAAAAAGAACACGTACTTGTGGCACCTGGTTACCAGGCTATTTCTCTTCTATTTTGGTGCAAGAGATCTTCATTCGTCCTCCTACATCAGTGGTGTCACTTTATGGTAAGAGTCTCCTTACATATAGTATTTACGTTAAATTTCATTTCCCATAACACAAATTATACAATGCATATCGTCTGTGGTGGAAGTGCAGTCACGTACAACATACATATAACATTTTGCCCTGCTACTTCCAACCAACATCTGCTGAGGGTAATAGAGGGCTTGTAGAGACATTTCAGTGAACATTGAAAATCGTAGTTCTCCTAACTACGAAGCCCAAACGGCGTAGATTTTAATTCATATACCTTACCTAAAACAGGGTTATATGATCCAGAGCATTACACGGAAGAACAAACCATGTTTGGCACAGAACTATGTGGCCAAAAGGAAGCATTCAGATCGACGTTTGGTGATT
>JAECUM010057224.1:0-24873 GCA_016617855.1 Megalonaias nervosa
TATATATATATATATATATATATATATATATATATATATATAAATGATTACAAAATGTTGAGTTTGAGTTTCTTTTCAATGCATGTCTACCAGATTTCTGTGAGATTAAATGTCAACATTTGTCAACCTAAATAAAACCAAAATGCACACAAAGGAAAACATAAACAACTAAGCACTGAACTGTCGTATTTAGTTTATTGTATGCCACAAGAACAACCTTTTCTATATTTGAGTTAAGGATGCTAACGTTATAGCTGTATATTGGACAGTTGGGATACTAATGGTAAGGAATCAACCCTTAGCGCCCTAAAACTCCCAATAAATTTGATAACGTGAACACCACGGAACACAACAGACAAATAAGTGTTCGATTTTTAACCAGGATGAATAGAACATTCCCAGTAGCAAGGATGTGCAGGATGGCAGTTGAACAGATATTTTAAAGTAACACAAGGAAATGCAAACACATAGTTTAGATCTTCAGGTAGATTTGTTGTAAGATAACAGTTCTCTATTTTCAGTAAGAACGATATTCAATGGTATTTGTCTACGGTCTCATGTCGGTGTCACAAAAAAAAAAAAAGAAAAGAAATATCACAAAATTAATCTGCTTTAAAGTTGTTACCGTTAAAATCTAACATTTTGTTCCTTTTATCATAGAATCAAAGGCGAGGTAAAATTGTCCTACACCGCGTATTTTGAACATAATACAATTATTTTCTTATCTATAAAACCAATTCTTGAAATATACTATGCCGACAATGCAATTATTTAATATAAATATATAGATATATAACATCATATTATTGCAAGCCGAAATACACATATTTGAGCAGCGCAACTTTGCGCTAAAACAATCAGTAATTAAAGAACGAAAGTAAGTAATTCAGTCTTATAAATTTTGATCCTTCACATTCAGATACCATACATATGACTTAATTGAAATGTAAATAATTTGATGTTTACTCGACACAAAATGGAGTGCTTTTGTAAGCCAAGATTGCATTTCGCACTAGTCGTTCACAATTCTGACAATGCTACGTCAAAAAGACGCCTGTAACAAACTTATTATTTCCAAATTTTCCAACAGTTTGGGATCGATATATGTTTAAGCTTCGCATAATTCACTTGACTAGACATTAACAATTCCAGTGAATGACGTTTCAAACCACTAAAAACAAAATATTAAATGATTGCTTTTTGTAATATACAATTTGCAAACTGTGATATCTTTATTGAAATGAGGCATACCGAAGTGAAACACGCAGGAATAAGAAGTCACTTGTGCAAAAGAGATGATAGAACTGATAAGCATGTGCGAAACTATTTCATTACCTTTTACATT
Organism: Megalonaias nervosa; assembly: GCA_016617855.1. Taxonomy (NCBI): domain Eukaryota; kingdom Metazoa; phylum Mollusca; class Bivalvia; order Unionida; family Unionidae; genus Megalonaias; species Megalonaias nervosa. The sequence continues at coordinate 1,346 of JAECUM010057224.1, forward strand.
ACTGTTGCATTTATAATTTAACAAACTAAGAGTCGCAACAATCATTGTCCTCAAGAAGGTCTCTCTTCGCATGATTTGATATATAAACCGGATTTGATTTGTTACAGTAATCTGCGCAGTGGTTTCTGTGATATTCAACGGTGTAAGAAGAATGTACATAATTTATCTTTCTACCAAATAATCCCATGTCTGATCCATCTAAATCAGAAAACCAAATTTCTTATTCATTTTAAAACTTGTATAAGTTTTAGAAAGCTCAACAGTAAATTAAGAATAATCACTTACCCTGCGACATCTACTAAATACGTATGCACTGTCCTGACTGTCTCTATAATATTCTTTTTCGGAGCTGGAATTATTTCCACATTGTCTTTTGTGTCATCGTTGAACATTCCATTCAGGCGAATCAAACATTCCTCGAGGAAAAGCATCTCATTCGTCCTTTTATCTTGATGTCTGCAAAAACATAAGAACATGTTACTCTGTGCAACAAAATATCAAATCTAATTATTGTTGTTTAGAAATATTCACCTCTTTGTTTTCTGTACAAGATATTGAATCGGTACTATCAAGAACCATCCACAGATTAAGCTGGCACAACGACCTGACTTGCAATATATACCTTAACTTAGTCTGGAGAAAATGTAAACGACAGCAAGCATTACTTACGCCTCCTCTGCGTTCTGAACTATAATTCCAGAAACACTAATGACCTCCTCTGACTGCTTCATCGTAGACCTGATTGAAAGTATAAAAATAAAATAAAAATAAAACACGCTTAGAGATGATAAAGTTTACTTTTTCTCTTGGACGCCAGAAATTATTAGGCCACATATTAATATAAATAGTATGTATGACTCTGATACTGAAAAGTCTAATATGGTAGAGAAAAGTTAATATATACACTGCATGCTTTCAGTTAAAGTGACTCCAGATATAATTTGATAAGTTATAAAACGGATACAACTTATATTACCCTCTATAGGGGCTTAATTTACGTAATTAAGATAGAACTATAATCACTGACAAGTGATACTGAACCTTTTGACATGAATAGTTTGTAATTCTCAGAATAAAATCCGACCGTGGTTTGCTTGAACAAAACAAGTGTATTTCCTTCAATATAAGACTATGATATCTTAGAAACAAGAACATTTGGAACGGCCCTATTATTATTCTTTTGGCTAAATTTGAACCTATAGCACTCAGAAATAAACTGCCATAATACACATGGGAAGAGATAAGGCTTTCTGATCGGTCTTATCAGAAATTTGATTCTTAACAGTTGTAACAGATTGAAACTTGGAAGTACTAGTATGAGACTGAAATGGGTTTTTCGTTTTACAAACACTGCTTAGAGGATGATTTATTTACAAATGGAACGTTGCGAGTCATATAATAGTCCTCAGCAATACTAGCTGTCTGTTCTAAAGTTTCGACCCGTTTCTCATCAAGGTAGGTTCTGACATCATTATTGACACAATTCTTGAACTCTTCAATCAGTGAGTTGCCTAAGATATTCATAATCTTTGTCAACATTCTTGGCAGAACCACATCAATTTCTTTTCTCCTGCAAATTCAAGATGAGTCTGAGAAGATACATTTCTACAATTTCTAAACCTTTGATGATAGGCTTTAGGCACTATCTCATAAGGCTTCAAAACGCATTCTTTGATCACATCATAATCACCCTTTAGTGTTATTGGCTATGATATGTAAATATTAGAAAGCTTGACTACACCTTTTGATAGCAAAGTCCAATACCATCTTGGCCATTTCATACCTTAAGCAACGTTCCCAAAAAAGATAAATATCGATCACTTTCCTTTGCCTAAATAGAGACACCAATCTAAAGTGTTACATAACATCAAACAAATCGTCCTTTCTTAAGGATTCTAACCTCTCCTGAGTAGGATCTGCAATAAATACCCCTACTTTAGGTGTCATGGTGAGAGCCTGTTGGTCTCACTATAAATTTCCCAAATATGTGAAATTAAAAACCAGAACCAAAGACAAATTCAAATGAAAGTGAATTTTAAATCTCAAAAACAATTGGAAACTTATGAAATATAAACCTCTCTAAACTATTCAAAAGAAATTTAAATCGTTGAAAAGAAGATCCAATTGGACATGAAACTAAAATGAAGAGAGCAAAACCATCAAGTGACATTATTTAAAGATAAAAATTTAGTTTCCTAACACACTAAGTGAAGAATTGAACAAAACGTGCAGTGGTCAATAAATTCCTACAATACTGAAAGTTCTATCAATTCGAAGTAATCCGAAGACGTTCCAAAGGTATCCCAAATGATATCTGTGCTGTACTTATGTACTAGAATTACATAGGAATTACTGTTTTTAAATCCGAACTTCTATGAAGTTCGCAGAGAGAGAGAGAGAGAGAGAGAGAGAGAGAGAGAGAGAGAGAGAGAGAGAGAGAGAGAGAGAGAGAGAGAGAGAGAGAGAGAGAGAGAGAGAATATATTTCGTGTAACCATTTTATACAAGCACAGTTATAAACGAGCATGCACCCATGCCTGTATGCATGTTGGCATGAGACTGAAATGAGTTCCTAATGTAATATTTGCTTCAATTATTTGATAATATCTTCATTTTATTATCATTTTAAATGATTATTTTAATTTATTACTAATCTTCAAAATACAAAAATAAGTAAATACATTTTCTTTCTAACATACTCAGCGAAAGCGTTAAGACATATTAATGCAAACATGCTTAAGATCAAATGCATAACAAAGGGTTGCAGTGAGAATCATTAGAAAAAGACCGTTGTATAGTTGTATCTATTATCAACACTTTTTCCATGTAAAACTGACATAAGCGGAACAATTTTTCGGACACGTAAACAATTTCATTTCTTGCTTTATTTGAGTACTGTTCGCTGTCTTACTGTTGAATTGATATTTATAGGTTTCTGATTTCAGTTGTAAAATCAAGGAAACTGAACATTTTATCTATTTTGCCTTGGTCTGTTATACCAGAAATAAATTACATTTTAAATGTGAAAATTATGTAGAAGATTATATTTGTTTCTTCCCACAGAATAAAACAAGTAAGTACTGGACAGTTCTGGAACAGTTCCAAACACACGTGATATTCTATCTAAGTAGTCTTTACCAGGTTACACAAAGAGCACATGTATGTTGGAACATTTCTAATTTGATTCAAAAATAAGTTGGAAAAAGACTATGCATTATTTTAGTTTTAAAGAAACTTAGTCTGGGACACTCCGTTAATTTTAAGAGGCAGTCAAAATATTAACTCCGATCACTCTCCTCTATCAACTCATATTCTTGATTCCATTTCAATATTGATAAGTGGCCTGGAAGTATGGTCTTTTAAAGTTTGATGGGTGATTTTGCTTCATTATTTCCTATCCTTAACGAACCACATTATAGGTTTATATCAAAGTGGCAGCGTATAATAGAAATGATGTTTGTTCTAAATTTGTTTTAAAAAAGAAACGGATATCACGGAGGAACATGTTTGAATGTCTTAAAAGGTGGCATGCGTTCGAAACATTTTACAAAATCATCTATTGTATTTTAATCCATTAACCCTTTTCATTTTTGTAAATGGTTTACATACATTTCCCTCACTGACCCAGTGCACTTACACAATACTGCCTTTTTCAACTTAGATAATAAGTTTCATCGAATTTGATTTTGGGGTTTATTTGTTGGTTCTTAGCAAATCATCCAAGCCCTTAACTGTGATTTCATCATTTATTTCAAATTAGTCTGGCAATGCATGTATTGAAACGCATTTCAAAGAATACTTTACTTTTATCATTCACTCTATCTCAAAATGAAAAGCATTTCTATATTTGGCGTGGACGTTGTTATAATCTCTGGCAAGTTTTGGGCTCAAGGGAGGTATGTCTTATCAGTCAAATTAGCTGCTTGAAATAATGCAAAAGCATACTTATGTCTATCAGTTTCAGCTCGCTTTCAATATATACTTGACATAAAATATTTCCACATACCCCACATAAAGAATACACTTCTCTTGCATACTTTAGTTTGACCTTGTCATCTATCTCGATATAAAATGTAACACTTTAATCGTTCGATAAGATTCATTCCAGCCTTGACAGTATCAATACTACTATAATACTTTCAGTTGTACTTTTATCCATTCTAATCTATTTCTTTCAATATGTATATAGAGGCCTGAATATTTATAATATTGGTCTGTAGGATCAAGAGCTGATATAAGGGACTTGTCTGAGTCATCCAGGATGAGATTGGTGTCATCAATATATTGTGAACTTATATACTATGTGATTGATAATTTAATTCCTGTAATATTGTGATGTTTACAGAACGAACTGGACACAATCTCTGCGCATAAACGAAACATATATTGGGATAGAGAATTACCTTTCCTACGCGCTTTATTGATTTCCAGAAGAGATAAAGTGTCGGTTTACTGTGACACAAAATTTACTACTTTTTAACAAAGAGCTGGATTTTTCCTGGAAAGTCGTTTCTGAAAGTTAGAAAATTTAAAACTTTAACAATAAAAGGCCACTTAACTCAATCGAATGGTTTCTCAAAATAGACTGAAAGACTGAGTTATTGGCATCTTTTTAATGCAATCGAAAGTCATAAAATTACTTAGACTTGACCAAATGCATCTACCTTTTACAAGGCTCTCTTGGTCGCTATTTATAACTGAATGAAATATGGGTTTAAATCTATTTGCTATGGATGCTGATAGGAATATGTATGAAACATTAAGTAAAGAAATGGGTGTTATGTTTTGTAAGAATTATTCTGCGTATTTTCGTTAAGGAGATATTATATCATCTTTTGTCCGAGCTGATGATGGCGCACCATTATTACAGACAAAATTCATTTCCCTTACAAAATACTCCAAAATGTAAATATGTTTATGCAATTGTTGTAAGATTTGATTTTGCTTCTGTTGGTGCAGTTGAACAATTAAGTGTTTGCCTTTGTAGTTTATCTAATTTACGGATGTCTCTAAAGTATCCGTCAAGGTAAACTGTGTTCACATGGTGATAAGAATATAATGTTTCATTTCTGTTTCTTTTTATTGTAAAGGGTTCACCATGTTTAGCTAAATCTTTCATTTTTTTAATTACATAACTTTATTTCTAAATTACATAAAAATCTGGACTCTTTTCTGTTTTTTTGAATGAATGTTGCCCAAAATCTTCCCTCCACCACTTCCATTCCTTTTGCACAAATTTCAACTGACTCGTAATGTACCAAGATAAGTTTTCTTTTTGCTTCATATAATGGATTATATTTACTCAACAATAATTCATTTCTAAGCTTTTGTTTACACATGCGCCCATATCCGCTAAAAGTGTGCTCTGCTGTCGGATTTTTTCTCATCAAATTCTGGGTTTTACATTCCTCCGGAATTCGATTTTGCAAAGATTTTTCCATCGAAAATCTACACACGGTTTACAAATTGATACTGTTGTACTTTTCTACAAATTCGTATGTGGTTTTCAAAGCACTTGTCTTTAATTTTTCTTTAAAGTATCTCTAAATGAATTCCAGACTGATATTCAGGATATAAACTGAAAGATCAACGATCTGTCAGCATGTTCAGAGAAATGGTCCAGGCAATTAGCAATGCTTTAGTCCGTAAGAGAGATCTTCATTCCCAGTTTGGTTTTGAATAGTTCCGCCACTACCTCAGCACAGATGTCAGCGGATTCACGCATATACTTATATTCTAGTCTATACCAATTAAGCCGGTTTTCCTTGCTGATTAATCCTTATCCTCAATCTGTTTTCTCAAAGCATCATTACGAGCTTGTAATCCGGTATTCAGTTCTTTCTTCATTATTTGATCGGCTTCCAGAGCCTGGAGTTTATGTTTTCAATAGTTATTGTGGCACTGAAACTACATTATCGCTCTTCTCAATATTTCAGCTCCCTCATATATATATATATATATATATATATATATATATATATATATATATATATATATATATACTATATATATATATATATATATATATATATATATATATATATGTGTGTGTGTGTGTGTGTGTGTGTGTGTGTGTAGCTGGGTGTGAAAGACCTCACTACAAAACTAACTGCCTTTCTGTCGGAACAAATTGGTGAATATCAGATCTGCTAAATGGATACCGCTCCATCAAACGAACAAGATAGCGTCTCATCTACTTCTTTAGCAGCCCCAACGTACCTTCTTCCTCCTTACATTAATTAAAGTATAAACATACGTGTCGACACGTTTAGCAAACCCTGTCAGGGGATGCCGATTACACTCAGAAAACAGTTCCACTTAGTGAAGGGACAAACTAGTTTTAAAGACCAACCATATTCATATTTGTTCTATCAGCGTTCTTTGGTACATTCCGTTCAAAACAGCTGAACTTATGACCTCTGTGGTAACGTATTTTAAAACTGGTGTTATCAAAACAACTACCGTGATCTTGGGTCAAATATACATACTATTAGTTAAGTGTCCTTTCGTTCTTTTCCTGTTGCTGCACTAAATTGATATAAATATAAAGTCTTTCAAATACTCATTGCAAATTATTAAAGCATGTATGTTTTGTTTATGCCATTTAAAGAAATCATTTTGAAATTTTAGAAACTCTCTTCAAGTACTTGTATTGTTTTTCCTAGAGCTAACCAGGCGGGTTTCCAATAGTAAAAAAACGATGACCCATTAAGAAATTGACAATTAGTGTTACGAAACGGATAAACTTTGTTTCATCTTATCTTGTAATGTAAGTTACTGTCTACAAACTTCTTAATATCTTCTATAGGAGCAGTTTGACTTTACACATACATACATACATACATACATACATACATACATACATACATACATACATATATTCATACATACATACATACATACATACATGTATATGTATATAAATTCACTATACAGCAGCATGCATAGACTGGGTTGTATTTAAGAAGGCAGTTGTCTAAAAGAAAAGAGATACATTTGATTAATTAGACCTTTGTGTGTCGGACTCGCGAACCGATTGATGTGGGTCTGAATCCTATGTTAAATAACCCAACCTATGATATTCATAAATTAGTTAGTACAAAGAAATAATAGCTAGCTGAAAAAATCGATTTGTGTCTAGAACATGACAAGGAAATACACGAGTTTTCATCATCCAAGTGCAGCATTTTGCACACAGAAGGTACGTTCGTATTGTAAGCAACATCTGTTCAGTATCGTATCATGGGGATTGATAGGCAGAATCCTTGCACAGTCAGAAAGACTTGAAATGAGCCGAGTTTGTTTGAACTAATTGATCCATCACGCAAAGTACAGTATTGGTTCAAAGTAAGAATTAATAGTGTCGTACAAGTATATTTTCCTCTCTATCAGATAATTAGTCTCCCCCTAATTATCTTTGATATAAAAAGTTTTTAAAGTGTCGTCTCGGGTGAACGCAAAACCTACAAAACTGTGTTTAATACAGAAAAGATTTACTTTTTCTAAACAGAACTTATACAAATTAGAAAACTAAAATTCAAGTCATATTTACCATGAACTGTGGCTGCCTCGTTTCCGATCTGAGCCAGAGGTGGCATGCATAGCTTTCTTACTTGGAATTCTTCAAAATTAGAATAACAAAGAAATGATATTAATGATTTGTCATGAGTCACAAGAACATGCATATATATATATATATATATATATATATATATATATATATATATATATATATATATAAACCTTCACACAGTGTATCACCTCAGTTAACGTTCGTCTGATATGGCCCGTGGACTTTGGAAAAACCGGAAGGGCATATGGTGATATGGTGAGTATTTTGGGAGGAAATTTTCTTACTACCGTGTGCCATCGCTCATTATGTTTACAGGTTTTAACTGCAAAATGATAATTTATTTTCCTTTGATCAACTTATTATGTGCATTATATTTTAGTCATGATTACTATTGTTCGATTATGTAGTAGATCTGCTTAATTATGAATTGCGTGGTCAAGGAAGGATATACACTTGTGTACCTGTACATTTAGCCAGCCAGTTTGGTTGCAATGATAATTATACTTGACAAAATGCGCGAAGATGGAATTAGAGATATTACTTTGAGATTAGGTCATTCACATGCTATTATGAGCTGTCTTAGAAGCATTCGATACATTATGGCAGGCTATGTCTGGCAAAGATTTTTAGAAGACTTATATGCCAGTGCTCTTGTTGGACGATATTAAATGCAAACATCCATGATAAGAGATATTATTGCATATTTTTTCTTGTGGACATCTTGCTTCATTCAATGTTTGCTCTTGATGCTTTCAAGGTGCATCAGCCTAATATGGATTATCATGTGACCAAGGAAGAGACATCAGCGTTTGGAGCTGATAAAGAAAGCAATAGTGATGCCATCTAGAACGCGGTAAATTTTGGAGGAAGCTAGATAAAGTAACAATCAGACCGAAAATGTATAAACATATGATGAAACTAACGAAGAAGCGATCAATTTTGGAGAAATAGCCGATAAAGTCATGACACATTAAACCAACTTAGAAGGTCGTATAATTTGTGTCCTTTTTACCTATACATTAGAAGATGCAAATCAACCAACCAAGACGAACTGCCAAGTTTTGGTTGAAGACATGCATATGTTGGATGCCGACTGTAATTTTATTAAAGTTGCGATAAAATGTGTCCTTGGCAATTTTAACATAATTTTTCTTTCAGAAATGCTGCCTTATTTGGCTGTCTTTTGACATAAATAATATGGTTGACCCCCTTCGACGTTTACAAGAGTTTCAATCAGGACTTCCACGTGATTAGAAACAATTGCGTTTGGGTAGGATTCTCAACAGATTTGGCCATTGAGCAGGTTTTAATACATGAAATCTAACCAGAGAAAGGGGATGACTCAAACTCAGTGGTTTATTTGGTTATAATATATGCCTACTTGTGCAGAAATAAATAACTCCATGCAGGTAACTATATGAAAAAGATATGAAACAAGTCAGCATCACAAAGACACAACCAATGTCACGCTTGACGAAGATGAAGCAGACACAGACATTACTGTGTCCCAGACCGCAAGACAGCATTTACAGAAGATACCAGTCAACATAACCATGCCTCCTGGATTGTTTCTCGCCAAGAAGTTAATGTTTATGAAGAACAGTAGGCAATGCAATTTGATGGCTGTCAGGATGGATGTGTTTTAGGTTATTGCTTTCGAATGCAAATCAAGTTTTAATAATGCACACGCTATACAGGATAACCAGGACAGCTGCTTCATCAAAGATTACTTACAGCTGCCAAAGAGCTCAGCCAAGTAGAAGACTTAAAACACTAATGAAACATGAATAGTATGATCTTCCTCTTGGTGTCTTTGAGTCATCCCAAATACTCTGAGAAGTTTAAAACCTGCCTTGTCAAAGGCTACTAGATATCGCATACCATAACAAGATGAATAAACAGATAACACTATTGACTATGTATTATATGGACGGTGTCTTATGCATTGAATTACGTGACGAATAGTAGTGTAATGTCATGGTATATGTGACATTTATGCCAAATACGTGCACGACAAGTATGGGAATCCAGTTGTTGTATTTGATGGGTATCTTGACGGACTATCGGCCAAAGATGTGACATACAACGGATTGACAAATGGCACATCTGCTACCACTGTCAATTTAGGAACATATATGATGTTACCACTGTCAATTTAGCAACATATATGATGTTACGAAACACAGAAAAATCGTTTTTCGTAACAAGAATAACAGGCAACACTTCATACACTTGCTCAGTGATAAATTACAAAAGAGTGGCTGCGTTAACCATTATCCAAAAGGAGATGCAGGCTTCCTTGCAGCGTTTACAGCAGAATAAACTGCAAAGTTTTACTTGTACTTCTTGTATATGAAGCTAACCTTACCACCCATACAATGTTCTTAAGGCCTCAACCCAATTAAGTTCAGTACGAAAAAAGAAAACAGCCTGATATAATAAAACCATAAAAGAAGCTCTTGGACAAAATCTATGCACTTTGATACTTCCAATACAACCGTTAGATTTGGAATAGGAAAATATGTAATACTATATGAAAGGTATAAAATTATCTGATGTTTCAAGATCTGATTGATGCCTTCACTGTGCAACGTCACAGGCAGACTATGCAATTACTGAATATCTCTGATTGATGTATAGTAGAAAAAACCCAGAAAAATACTGTATATTCGCATTGACTCGATAACGTAAAAAATACTGTACCGTAAGTAAAAATCGTATAGACCACATACCCGTCCTACAATACGTGGTTATGTTTCTTTCACAAGGACTGCAGATTGTATCCCTACTGTTTCCCTTCGCTACTAACAACCAAAGGCATAGCATTTTATCGATGCGAATAAATGTTAAAGGATATAATAAAATATTCTCAGATAATCGTTTAATGGCAGGAGGTCCCAATAAGAGTTGAACTCTTCTCCCGTCGATATTAAATAAACCATCACATGACAATGACACTTGGGTCCGGAAATTAAAGGAAATAGCTAGCTGTAATGATTGCTTTTTTGGACACTAGTTAAGTATTTAGCCCCTTTAAATCATAACACATCGGCATTTTGCGCATATAAGGGTAATTCAGATAGTCAGCTAGATACCTCTAGCATCTTATGGCCACATTTGACGTGGTTTGATGAGCAGATTCCTCACGATATTAAAGACGCCTGATTAAATTCTAGTTACAAGAAACGTATTGATACTTCTCGTCAAGTACTGGCTTGATTCAGCGCAAACGTTACTGGCATCGTAAAAGTTTCTATGCCACTCGTGTTAGTGAATTCCATATATGAACCTATCTATATTTTATATAAGTGTTATTCCCAATGTCTTCGCAGGAAAACGTACAAATCGTCAAAATTGTTGTCAATTAAGGAAAGATTGTCTTTCTATACAATATTGTCCCCGTGAGAACATAAATTCAAACTATGTATTAGAAACTTAAAACTCATATTATACTTACCCAATTTTTGGTCTAGCTTTTTGACCAGCCGCGTCAGGGATGACATTGCCAGCTCCACCACCGACAATTCTGCAAAATAAAACAAAATTATTGTACTCTTTGAGCTCCCAGTTAATTTTTAAAATATTTTCTTATCTATCTATCTATCTATCTATCTATCTATCTATCTATATATATATATATATATATATATATATATATATATATATATATATATATATATATATATATATATATATATAGCCCACACCGTACTTCCATCATTTCTGCCAACAAAGTCAGCCTCACATTCGTCTATGGAAGACGTATATAACATACAGTGATTATTTTCTTGATTTGGTATCTATTGCTTTCATAACCAACAATATGTGCAACGTTTTCAATCCCACAAATATAACTTAAATTTGTTTGGTTAACTTGGTATAAATTTTCCAAAAATCAATATGTCTTCGATGTAGTGAATTAACAGATGTACTTGTAAATAAAACAACTCCTACTCAATTATATTCGCTTGTTGGATGATTTTCATCATATGCGTGTCGACGTTCCATTCTCGAATTTTCAAGTCTTACATGCCTTTCCTGCGGTCGTACAATACAGAGACATGAAATTCACCGAACAAGAAAACCGATATTTCCTCTTGCACTTTATAGTACGAGGCAACTTCTTTTTCGAAATCTCGAGGTAAGTTTAATTGATTCTTGTCGTGTATGTTAGTCACAAGTATCGGTCACACATTTTGGCTCTTCTGTAACTGCAATAACAAAATCTTACGCAAAGTCAAATGACGAAACGCAGGTGCAGCGTTGATTTAGTAGACTCTTAGTGCCAGGTTTCTTTTCTCAAACGAAACATATGAAATCGAAGGAAATTGAATTCTAGGAACACTAGTTCATTTATGTTAGCTATAAACGGCAATCAACATTCAATAACTTTTGAAGCTTCTATTTGTATCCCACGTGATGCCTTGTCATCTGAGATCAAACAAGGTCTTCGAATGTGACGATGTGGCCAAGATATTGAGGGAGGGCGCTAAAATATCAAACATGGCATTTTCATCCACTTTCACGACTTCGATATGTGCGAGTGGGGTTTTCCTCTGTGTTTGGATTTAGGTGCATCACAATAAGTGTAAGTAATGCTTTCTCGTTTCCTTATGTCTCTTTCCGTCAATTTGAATTATGGTATGGTCATAATGGCACTTTCCGATTCCCCACTCCGAACTTAAAGACTACAATAAATCCTCGTAGGCCCGCATACTGTCGCAAATGTTTCTGTAATATTAAATACGTATACACTCCATAGTGCCCCGCCAATCCACACCTGTCCAATTTTGCCACTATGTTAAAAGTTCAGAGACCCAGTGACGTTCAGATATGATTTATGTTTAAAAGTAGGAGCGCTGTTGTTCCTATAGTGTCATTGCAGTAATGTTAAATTCCGATTCCCTAATAATATCACCGATGCTTACGTGAAATTGTCATAGGCGCCAGTACCGTTACACATTTTACGGTAATGTTAAGTTCTCACTGACCGCATAGCATCCCAAATTTTACGTAATGTTAAATTCAAATGAACCCTACATCGTAGCAAATTTCGACGTAAAATTAAATACCCATAGACACCATAGTATCCACCATACAATGTATCAAATTCTCACAGACCCCATAGAGTACCAAACTTCAGTCAGAGAATAGTTTAACCCATCCCATAACATCTAACGTGTTGATCTGTTGGTAGTGATCCTTTTGGACATTGTCTGAATAAAAGAAGTTAAGATTTTAATTTGGAAATATAGATTGTAAGTAACTCATGGGATAAAGTAGTTTTCAAAATGTATGGTCATGATCATGTAATCATTGTTATATTTTAAATATTCATAGATTTCCTTTTATTACCAAAGGTTTGAAGAATCTTTTTGAATCGTCGTCTTGCAAGCACCAAAATACTTCCAGAGAGTTTATTGCGTGTAATGAAACGAAGGAAACACATTCGTCATTGGAAAGAAGAAAAAAATATATATATTCTACTAATTGAATCGGTCTTTGATTAGTTTTATAGCGCTTTTCTCCCCTCAAAAGTAAACATCAATGCACCGAAGTACCTTAGACAAATACAAGAACAGCGGGTGTAGTTCGCTGATATTGATAACGTTTAAAAACATTTTCAATACTTATTTCAGTGCATAAAAGGTGTCAAAACCATCAGAGTGTAAATAAAAAATATAAAAATCTATTAACATAATGGACATGAAAAGATAAATACGTTGGCAATAAAACTTTGTACATAATGCCAAACGTTACTTTTCTTCTCTGAAACATTCTGGACAATGGGCATACATTTGTAATTAATTTTTAAAATACCTGACAGTCCCTTTCTTATTCTAAGCCATTATCCCAAGGCAAATAGCATTGTTACTACCATTATAGACATACGCCATTCCTGATGGTATTATGTTGCATTCTTCTGAATGACTTACTTTGACTTTTATAACGCAGTTGATAAGTACCCTATAATGCACGTTTGGTGCTAATACCATCTTCAACTTTCCAAAATGAAATCAAGGAAATGAGTTAAAACTATTAGCAATACGTTAGACATCAGTGGACCTCGTTCACTACAATGTGCTCACATGGGCCTTAACAGATCAAGTCACTAACACATTTTATGTAGAATCAATGATAACGTTTAAAAAAATAAACACCATTTTGTGCACTAGTAGACCGAAAACACAATACATGGACTTCGTCACTCGAATAAATGAAAAGGGTCAGAAAAAAATAAAATATAAGTATGTTTTGCGGCTACTAATCAAAAACAAATTAAGATAAAGCGGAGTATCGTTCAGAGATAATTTATCATAAGTTTCGCAGCGTATTGGCATAACATAATATTAACCTGCCGAGAAAAAAAGAACAAAAGTGATAGAATTATTGGAAAATTACAAAATAGACACTACCACCAATGGGTTCATCTCCAAGCATAGTGTCCAGTATTTAATATTATCCCACTTTGAGACTGATACCCTTCTCATTTAATAATTAATGATCTGAATTCTATAATAAATGTGCGATTGCACAATAATCAGATATATTAAAGACAATTTCACTAGGAATCTCTGTGGAATTTTGGTTTGTCTCGCAATGACCTTTCACCAGAAGTTTGAACTTCGTGTAATATTTGAAAGGTTTCTAGTTTGTATTGAAAAGCAATATCTATTGTACCCTCCATTTGCTCTAAAGACGTTAATCTGAACCTCTAGCTCCCGATATGAATACGTTGGTTATGTTTAGTACTAATAAGATTATGGATGGAGCTAGTAGCCAGGGGAGACCAAGAAAGAGAGTTAGGTCGAGAGCTTAACATTAATCCATTTACACCGTGAAATATTCAAATTAGTGGAAAGGCATGCAAAACTATTCCATACAATCGACATACTATAATTTCTCTTGACAAAAGAGTACTGTACTTACATCAAACTGTATACCTGGCTTGCATTCGTCTCATATATACGCTTGTAAGAAGGATTTATTCTGAGGAGGAAGACCATTCCTCGAGCCAACCGCTCCCATGTATCATGGATTAAAATACCACTACATCCGCAAAACTACATATTTCTTACGTGAAAAAAGATTATTTCGTTAAGTTATTAGTTCGCAAATGAACGATAGTTCTCTAACATGTTTGTACTTAAGATAGTGGGGAATGGTAGGTAATAAAAAATTTATAGAATTTTAAAGAGGTTATTAGAACATTACAAGTTAGTTATATTTACACTGAACTGGGTCTTGGCTTTTGCATGCCTGCGTCAGTGGACACCTTGCCAGTCTGGACACCTGAAATTCTTCAAGTTGCAACAACAAAATATGTTATATTTCGATGAGTCATTAGAACACTTAATTTAGATGGTAGGTATAACTGGAACAATTAAAATACTTCCAAGCCAGCTTGGGCCGGATTGTTACCTTTTAGATTATAATCTGAGCCCAGACTGAGTTGCAAATATTTCTCCTGGCATATATTTTACTGAAAAATTAAGCGATGTTTTCCACGTCTACATGAATGACATTTGTACCATTTCGTCTCTGACAGTGGTTCTTATTCGTTGTTGTATCTATGTTTCTGTTGTTATGAAAATTGTTATGCAAATGTTAGTGCATGATAATATCCACATAAGCAAACATTTTAGGGTAGACAGGGATGATTTTTTGCTTGCAATGTGTGCGTAAATGACTGTTTCCAACAAGAAGGAGTTTGAGCGCAGATATAGGACGGAATTATGGATTTAGTTTTGTAATATATATGCAAGTTCCGAAAGCGAAAAATGGTTACACAGATCTCAAGGTAATTTTAAATCTTATAGGATCAATGTGGACTACTACACCACTGGGAGTTTCCACAAGCTTGTCTCATTGTGATTCAGGAAAGAGTAGGCATTTTTCCATCCTCTATAGTGATGACATATTGCAATGATTTGTTCCCACTTAATTATTGTGTGTGTGTGTGTGTGTGTGAGTGTTCGTGCATGTGTCTATGACCATCAAAATATGATATATTATGAACCCATTATTTTCACTCGATGTGTTTCCAGAGTTTCCTTTCATTCCGACGTCCTGAAACGATACGAAACATATTTGCCCATATATTGGTTTGGCTGTTAAATATATCATCACAATTGGTTACATTATTGCTTTTAAAAACGAAAAACATTAATGTATATAAAAAAGAATTACGATTCAACTCATCTATATTATGTTCTGGATGTGATTTACAATTCTGAAAATAAATGAGCGAATATAAACTCAATACAATTCACTCACCAAGATTTGCCGAATCTTTTGGGTGTGCTTGGAGATGTTCTGATTCTTCTCTTGATATTTCTCTGATAGCAAAGCCTCAAGCTCATCCAATTTCTTTAGTACACCTGACCTCGCCGCCATTGACCTCTAAAATTATCAGCAAATATTGCAACCTTTATGAAGTCGATCAAAAGAAATTTGGTTGTTGGGTTTAAAATATATGTCAACAAAACGTCGTTTCAATTGTTTCCCAGAATTTACATGTTATTATATTGTCACTGGATGGGTTCAAAACTAACTCCATAAAACAAATCTCATATTTATATCTTTATTTACAATTTATACTACATACACTCCTATATCCTTGTTCTGCAATACACAAAAAGAATCCATAATTCTTTCTAGAATTATAATGCCTAAATCCCCTCCCTCTCTCAAGTCGGTGAGTCTAAACATAAAATACCTTCTCAGTCCCGATTCAGTCTAGCTCTCACACACCCTAGGTCACAGCCCTCAACCCGATGGTCTTGTAATAATCAACAGTCTTAATTGTTCAAACCATTTCTATAGTGAAATACAACGTCCCTTATTAAAGCATCACGCTCCCCAAAGGTATAAAATTTCATCAGAATATTAAAATGGAGGTTATGTTAGCAGCCCTTAGCTTTGATCAAAAAGATAGAGAACGTTTGTATAAGTGAGAAGGGTATGGGGATGCGATACCTATTTCAAATTATCAAATGGCACAGCTGCAGTTTTTGGAGCAGAGGATATTTATGATGATTTGAGCCATAAAAAGTAAAAACATATATGTATGCAATGACGTATTTAAAATTCATGCGTTCATGTACACAAATTGAAAATTGTTATCGTCCTGAATAACACTATCCTCATTATGAAGATATCAACCTATTCGGAACAAGAACACATTTCAAGATCCTTATTAGACACCGTAAGATAATGAAATTCCGCATGGCTTGAGAGATATGCACACAAGTCCAATAAATTGGAGGCAATTATGTAACTTCGTTTATATCTTCTGTATGGTATGTCATATCTTTTATTTCAAGTCTTAGATAATATCTATTTTCCCATGCAAGTATGTGCTTTCATACACGTAAAACACTAGAAAGACGGCTGCCAATTCAGATTTATTTTAGTTGAATTTTACATATGCGAAATTATCATCTTGAAGAAATGTCATATGTACATGCTACGAATAAAACTTATTTTATGATTCTGCTCTATCACATTCATAGTTGAACATTCATACAAGACATTATTGAAGATGTACGCGACTTCTTGTTCACGCGAGCGTACACTTGATTCATCCTGCACTTGTAATAGTTCAATCCAATATCGACTTTCTTGACCCAGTGTAATGCCGAACTGACATTGTAAAAGTCCTTAGCGTTCGATAATTTTCGTCTGGAATTTTTAAAATGACAATTAATGTGTATATCAATAAAAAAAATCACGATTGAATAAACATTGTTATAACGATATTAAGATTAAATTTTAAAAATAAAATTATTTTTTTAAAACTTATATCAATAAATGCGCTTACATGACCCGCGTGACTTGTACTAAAATCGTTAAGCATAGGTCTCAGTGTTGTTTGAAAATGGTAATTGATTTAAAAGTTAAAAAATTTGTCTAAGATAGCAAAGTTCATTTTCTTTGAGGACACAGTAATAATTGTATCATCTGTCGTTACAACAGAAAAATGCTCTTTTATAATATTGTATTTAAGTATGTTCTGTAAATAAACGTGAAAGAAATGGGGGTAGCATCCACCATAAAATGTAGAACAAAACATTTCGTTGTTCGCAGAAATACTGGAAAGGTTAAGAACTTTAGATACAGATAAACAACTGCTAAACTTGGACGAGTGCCACTTTATATTAGAGACCAGCTTGGTATGGCATTGTTTACTAGAGCAAGGTCTTGCTATCTAGTGGTTTTAATCACTATACAAGCTTTATTGTAATAGACATATGCAAAAGCTTGTCTTGAGATGATAACCCTAGTCTGTTCTAAAGTACAATGCTGAAAGTGTAACCAAATAAATTGAACATATATAACATACTATTGTATTTATATTAGATAATTTATACTAGAATGTACATAATGTTGTGATATCAATTATTCTAAATCACAAACTATGCATTATGACTTTATACAATAATAAGGACAGTCCTAATCACTTCGACTAAAATAAATTATTATCCTAAGTATAATGTTCAGTATCTTACAAAATTATACTTTATCAGTCATTGACTGGCGTCATGAAATCTTGAAATTGACCTCTTATAGCATGTACTGTTTGAAGAGAGGTTTATGTGTTATGCAGTGTCACGAGGGGGTGGAGATGTGATCTCCCTCACTTCTTATGGTTTTTGGTTGTCATTATCTAGGACATGATTGACCAAGATGTTACTGCCCGGTTCGAGTAAACAATAAACTAAACTGAGAAATTAATGGATAGAATAACAGAGATCTGAGCAGATATATAGCATAAAACAACACGAACTCTCGTATATAAAATATAACAATTTAATCAACTGCTTAAACATCATGAAATTGAATATGACATTTGAATGATTCACTTTTCTTAGAAATAGAGTTACAAAATTTATCCGAAATTCAATGAGACATTCTGTTATACCGATAGAACAAATTTCATCATATAATTGAGAGAGAGACTGAACTCAAATTGCCGGCATGTCAGCATCACCTGATTGCTTTCGGTCTTTAACACTGTTGGAGATAGGTCGGTGATGCCGTTTTTCTTTTCCTTCTCTCTATCTCTTCCTCTAGCCTCTTCGGGTAATCAACCGTCTTATCTTTAGACTGTGCTCTTTTCCACTGTGCAATACAGGTATGGAGCTGTGTTTTCCTTAAGATAAAAACATAATACCCAGACTAAATAAGTGTCATTTTGTTTTCTTTCCTGGGATCATACAATATTCCTACTCTTTATACGTCAGATATCGTCTATCATAATTCAATATACCTAAGCGATCGTCAGTTCGAAACCTAATACATACTCACACTATCATCATAAATTAATGTATTTTCTAGCTGTTCCACGCATTCCAAACTGGAACCATGACAAAATTAGACCACATTGATAACTTTCACTGCAACTCTATGCGCTGTAATTCACTAACTGACCACGTCAGTCGACTTTCGTCCCTAATGCTAACACTATCGTTTCTCCTTTGAAAAGAATTCACAACTTAATCACACAAATGAAATAATGGACTTCACATTCTGGTCCTAACCAAGTCACTTTGCTAATTAGCAATTCATTGACATACAATTCCAGACATGGAAAAATAAATTCTCAGCATATATGATACAAATCATTATAGGCAGATAATTTACTTCTCACAATTCGTATCAGATGAAATGCATGGAATGTCTATCGATATATGATTTCTATTACATACCAAACCGCTAAATCCGAACTCATTCATACAAACGCAATATTATATGATTTTCTAACAATACATGAACAATATAGCATTCGAGACAAATGCATGTAACAATTAACTTCTGAATTCAAGGAAAATCGAAGCGTGAATTTAAAACGAGCCGAGTCAACAAGCATCAGTGAATATGTTGTATGCAATTAATACAATACCTTTGTGCCTTCCAGAGCCCTTGCTCGCTTATCATCAGAGAATTTCCTCTGCCTCTTCTCTAGCTCTGGGTCACACAACGTTTCAGACCCCTTTCCTTGGACGATTTACTTAACGAGAGAAATTACTTTTTAATTTAACTCGTAGTTAAATTCTGGCTTCCCTCAGAACTTATACTGATTAATTTTGTGACGGGAATTTCTTAAAATCTTTGATTTCCGCCTTGGAATACACATACGTCCTCGTTTAACTTAGCCAAGCAGGATTAATTCATTACTGCCAAAACGTTTAAAACTCCCATCGAAGTTAGAATAATCCTCTTTAGTCCGGCGTTATTAATAACTATTCTGGAAAGTATCATCTTATGATACCTGTTTCGAATGGCGCAATTTTTGCAAATATTTGTGCTCTGTCGTTGTAACTGTCATTCCCTACACATCACCTTACATTGATATATCCGTCGGACAGTTATTGAACGGATTCTAATTAAAACCCACTCATGCTTCCAAACAGGACAGGTTGGTTTTTACAAGCTGCCAAGTTATGGAGAATCTATCCCATGCGTCAGTCTTTATGGTTACGTGTCACACTGACCACAACAGAATGTACTGTGATATTATCTCAACGGAATTGTGCACCATTACATGCAGATATATGATTATAATATAATAGCATGTAATTTTCTTTTGATATGTGTTAAGGTACATTCACTAAACTCTGTCTGCGTGGGTTCGAGTCTAAAATTCGGCATATGTGGATAGGTGAGAAAGCTTGCCAGTAGCTTCTCGTGGGTCGGTGGTTCTTTCCGCGGATTTCCCGGTTTCTTCCTCCACCATTAATACTGGCCGCCATGTATAGTCTATAGTGTGCTGAAAAATGGCGTTAGGCCCCACAACAACAACAACAACAACATTCACTAAAAGTATTTATCTAAGTTATTCGCCTTTAAAGATTACACAAGTCCCAAGATACAATACAACATAAAAATGATGGCGTCTGGATATTTCATGTATATATCTTCAAAATTAGGGTAATTCATAGTATTTTCCAATACACATAATCTGTATGCGGCACTAATATATGAATACGACAAACGGGGGCTAATATATCAGAAATTATTACACTGATCATTTTTTATCGTATATGCGCTTAAGTGCAAAAACAACTTTGTTTTGTATCCACTGGCTGGGTGACTACTGCAAGAGAAAATTTTTAAATGCAGTTATTATATAGTTTTCCAATTTTCTCATACACATTTCTCTCAAAATATGACATTTTTAAAAGATTTCTACCCATTGATAAACACAAGTGCAAACCACAGCTGCTGTAGATTAAGAATATGTTTGTGACAGAAGTGACGTTACCTTTGATTAGTAAAACACTGAGAGTAATAAGATATTTTTGCCATCCAAGATTAATTCATCTGCGAAATTTCATGAAGACTGGATGGTGCAGATGACATAAATCCACATGAAGTTAGCATTCTATCTAAGTACGAGTGAATATAACTTTTGAACTATTAACGACTAAAATGTAAGCATTGAAATTTTAGGGAACAGACATGCCAAACAGTCATGGTATATGCAGCAAACAAAATAATATTAAAATGCAACTTCTTTAGAAACCAGACGTGTGTGATACGTGAGCTTAAATTTTCATGCCAGAACTTTCGGAATGAAATATACCTTTACATATTTCTGCAATGAGGTGAGTATCTTCTGCACATCGTCATAATATCTCTTTGTGTTCCGTTGAACTATAGTTGGGAGTTCAACCACCAAACTTTTGACTTTCTCATCCATGCTTTCTGTAAGCTATCTGAAATTTTCCTGGAAGAAATAAAGCTGTATCTATATATTTTTAAAGTTATTTTACCTCTGTCTGAATAAATATCTCATAGAAGTTTATAAGTATACTTGCTCCTTAAACTGCAACTTTTAATTTAAGTAATCAACATTCGTCGGTAAAAATTCATTCAGTCAGTGAAATAGTTAGCTCATGTCAAGTTAGCACGATTTTGTATTTCACTTAATATTTCCTAAACCTTAATGTTTTTGCATACTTTTAATGGATCAATTGTTAATCTCTTTTTACCCGACAAGACAACCTGTATGTAAACATTTAACTGCCATGACTTAGCGGGAAAGGTAGAGGGCGACATTAGAAGTGATATTTGCGTTTGCGGTATTACACTTAAATCGGCGACTACAACTTAGGGCCGGACAGGAGAAACACAATTGGATTAGGGATTAAAGTTCGTAATAGATCGTAATACTACGATATTGTAAAACACTTACCCAGCGCATCTCTTCTTTGCCCCAGCCATTTCCAAACAAATGTGAAATTAGGGTCTAGTCCGAGGGGCAGGAATATATCCAGAAGCCAGTTTTGTTTCATATCAGAAAATGATTATTCGTGCCTAGTAACCATCTATGTATTGGCAAAGTTGGAATTTCAGTAGTTTACAAGACATGACCCAAGAACTAAGTTCCTGGGGGTAGAGACGGACCCTGGTGTTAATCTCATTTATATTGTATCCTTTCATTTATTTCGAAGTTGTAAACCATTTACTAAGTACCCAGGTATAAGGGATGTATCTTACAGCCAATATCAGTTACATGTATAAATATGTGCGTTCATGCCCCTTAAATGTGTGCAGTCTATATGTTAAAGGAGTGGAGATCTCATTAGTTCCTGTGGTATGACACAGAGGCTTATTCTATGACGATAAGAACTGATCCAAGGGCAGAAGTCATTTCATATATGAATTCAGTTTTTCCTTCGCAATAGATTCTTTATATATAGTTAAATAGCAGATATCAATACCGGTTTTATGTCGTCACCCAGTTGTGTGCCTAAGCGTTAGATTCCATCCCCTAACTGAAATTACACTTGGGTGAATAATATGATACTAATTCTCGAACATGTTAATTACGCAATTTGGGAAATATTCTAAATTTAGGTGCAACATCCCCACCCGAATTGGCTGTTTCAAAATTGTAAAACGGTTTTGCACATCTACAGGCTTACATACTACCTCAACTGTATTCCAAGGTTTCAAGTCTCCTGAATAGTACTGGAGGAATTTGTCGAAATCATTTAACACGCACATTTCCTCAATCATGGAAACTTGTCCAGATAGGCAGAACAGCACAGCATATATAATTTCTTCGATGAAAATGGATGTAACCAGTTTTAGAACAATAATTTAATACCGGAGATTATTATATGAAAATGGGTCCCATTTCAGCTGGGTATATTAGTACAAACAAGCATGCAACTGGACCTTACCTGAACAATAGACAATAAATCAACTCATATTCGGTTTGACCGTACGGAGTTGGTGTGTGTTAGTTAAATAGTCCCCTTGTTAGGGCCGTTGTGGATAGAATGTTGTGGCACAACGTCCTCATTTGTATCTGTATCTGAAACAAATCGTAGAAGTAGAGAGGGCGTGCACAGCCGTAAATCTGCCCCTAGCAACGCAACGAGATCTCAGCTTTCAATTTGTGGCATGTGTGCGGAAAACTTACCTGGATTGAGCATGAGCAATGTTGAATATCAGAAGATCGGTAATGAAGGCAGAAATAATTTGCATCAGAAGCACATTTTCCACTCACAATTTACTCTCAGATTACCAAGAATCCGTGCAAATACTGGCATTTGTTCAGTCTACTAGATATAAACAGTTGTGCCCTGTTCACAAGGAAGTAAATTCACGCTCCTTGAAAGGGGAGATAAACCCTCCTCCAGTATGAAGAATAACCTCCAACTCTCGGGAAAGAATAATCGATGTCCATAGTTCCTTTTGTAATTGAAGGCGCTGACCCAGAATCAAGCGCTTTTTATGTTACAGTACTGATCTAGACTACAGAAAGAATACGTGTATATTCTGATGTAAAAGAGATAGGTATCACCTAACATTGATAGCAATTACCATTTATGTATTTATCTGTATTCGGTTTTAGGTACTTGCGATTGAACTATCTGGTGGTATTCATGCTTCAACTACACACACACACACACACACACACACACACACACACACACACA
>JAECUM010057225.1:0-23679 GCA_016617855.1 Megalonaias nervosa
TATATATATATATATATATATATAAAGCCTCCCAAGATGTACTTGTTGGTAATGTGATTGATTTAAATCGATTAATTATATTTGTTTGTTTAGTCAATATTGGGCTGGGTAGAGCCAAGCCTCCTCTTTTGTTTGCCTTATATAAGGTTTCCTTTAAAATGTAGTGTGTTTTAAAACCCCAAATATAATTGATAATTTCATTATCTATTTTTTCAAGTTTTTTGTTTTCCATATCATTTGATTTTAGAAGGTAGTTCATATTTGAATAAAAGTAAGATTTGGCCACTTGGGCCCGCTCCATAATGCACAACGGCATTTGTGCCCAAATATCGATTTTTTCTTTTATTTTTTTTTTCCCCATATCTTTATAGTTTTCTAATTCTTCGTTTTTCCCAAAATAAATCCCTAGTGATTTAACTCTGTCTTTTATTTGGTGGGGTGGTAAACCAGGGTGGTTTCCCCTCCAGTTACCTATTTTTATAATTTCTGTTTTGTCATGATTGATTTTTGACCCCGATGCTTTGCCAAATGATTCGTATTCTTTTTCAAAGTGTTTGAAAGAATGTGGGTCTCTTATAAAGTTTGTGCAATCATCTGCATGTTGGAGCATTTTAACTTTCTCTTTAAGATTTGGTAATCTTATTCCCTCGATATTCTTATTTTTTCTTATTTTTATGCTTAGAATTTCTATTGCTATTACATATAATAGCATTGATAGTGGGCATCCCTGCCTCACTGATCTTTATATTTCAAATTGCTCGGAAGTAGCCCCATTTACCTGTACTCTTGCAGTTATATTTTTGTACAGGATTTCGGTTCAATTTCGGAAATTTTTCCCGAACCCAAATTTTTTTAAAACTCTCGGAATATAGTTGTGTTTTATTCTGTCAAAAGCTTTTTCTTGATCAAGAAGCACCATAGCGCCTTTTTGTCCTGATTCTTTTAAATATTCGATTATTGTTTTAATATTTAGTATGTTGATTTGAATGTCTCTTCCTTTTGACCCGCATGTTTGATTTTTATTTATTATTTCTCCCATTCCTTTTTTAACTCTGTTTGTTAATATTCTACTCAAAATTTTGTAATATATATTTAGGAGGGAGATCGGCCTCCAGTTCTTTAAATCCTCCCTATCTCCCTCCGCTTTGTATATTATTGCAATTAGTCCCTCCCTCATTGTGTTTGACATTGTAGTACCTCTCAATGCAATATTATTATATAGATTTTCAAGGATTGGCGATAACTCACTTTGGAATTTTTTATAGAATTCCGCCGTGAGTCCATCTCTCCCTGGTGATTTCTCTTTCGCTAATTCATTTATTGTGTTTACTATTTCCTCCGTTAGATAAATTCATCACATAATCTCTTATGATCTGATGCAGTTTTCTCACAATTTACTCCATCTAAATAGTTATTTATTTCTTTTGCTTCTATATTTTGTGAAAACTATAATTCACTATAATATTCTTTTATTCTCCCCATTATTTTTTTTTCTGTTAATAATTCATTGTTTTTCATTAATTTCTCAATATATTTTCACCTCCCTTCCTTAATTCTTCTCGTTTATATAATCCCTGTGCTTTTTTTTATATATTCCCGAAAATTTTCCGGCTCTTATTTTCTTTCCTTTAGTTTCTTCATCTATGATTTTACTTAATCTATCTTTTAGTTTGTTTTTTTATTTCTTCAGGATGTTCTTTATTTAGGTACCTCTTTATTTCCTCTTTTTCTTTCCCTAATAATTCTGCCCTTCTCTTAGAAAACTTGATCGCCTTTATTTTACACTTTTTATTTAAGACCGTCCCATTCTGTAATTATATCTCTGTTTTCACATTGGTTAAATTTTTTTTATTATCTCTATTATTTCTTCTCTAAATTCTGTATCTTCCAAAATTTTATTGTTCAATTTCCAATTCCCTTTACTCCACTTTATTCTATCTTTAGTGATAATTTGTAATTCTATTAGTTTATGATCCGAAATTTTTATGTCTGTTATACCCACCTCCCTATAAATCCTTTTCTTAGTTGGTCCCATAAAATTTGTCTAGTCTGCTTGCTAGACCATTTTTATATTCATATGTGTATTCTGTTCTTAGTAAATTCGTTCTTCTACAGATATCTTTTAATTTATGTGTATTTATTAAGTTTAACATTTCTTTCCTAAAAATTAAGTCATTAGGTGTTAAGTTCCCTATTCTATCAACCTCTTCACCCACCCAGTTAAAATCCCCTCCTATTATTACATCTTCCATATATTTATTTAGTTTCTCTATAAAATTTTGTTTTTTATATTTATTTGCAGGAAAGTAAATGTTTATTAAATGAATTTTTCCTATTATTACGTGTAAGAGTCTACCCGTAAAATTTATCCCCTCCTTCTTTTCTTTTATTGGTGTGGTTACTCTCAGATTGACATCATTTGAGTAACCCCCTTGTGACAAAAGTTAAAGTATTTTATGTGTTCCTGTTTTTTTCCATATGTGTGTGTTTCTTGTATTAATATTTTTAAATTTCGTTTTTATTAAATTTTGAGTAAGGGTTTGTACACCATTCAAATCTTTTATTTCTTCTAATATATCAAATTTCTGAGTTGTTATTTAATTCATAATTATAGTTTCCTATAAGTCTAAAGTTTAATAAATAAAAGCTAAATTAAATTAATTCATATTTAATTTCTATTAAGTATATTTTTATAGTTCTAATAAATAGATATCTATTATACTGTTTATGCTTTGCGCATAGGTTGTTTGAGATCTTAATTAGGCATGAGCAGCATTCACACTACGCTTTCGCGATCACGTGAACACTAGCTCAGGTGCCACGAGTTTCTTGTCTAATACATGAATGACAATTTTGATCGTAAATATAATATTAAGTGGCTATAGTTAGGTTACTAATAATTTAATAATAATTTATTAAAGTAATACATGAATAATTGTTTAGTTTAGTCAATTTACTCGTAATCAGTAAATTTTGAAAATTTAGCTATAATATTTATTGGTAAAGTTAAATTAATAATATTAAACTGTATAATAAGTGGTCTTCGCATTCGTTTAAGTTGTTTAAACATTTCTAAATCATAAGTCCATTTTCCATTGCGTTAAGTCATCTTTTAATCCATACAGTATGGCGAGTGTCCATTCTCCCTGGTCACAGGAAGGAGCCTCAATATCGCAATTTTGTCGATCTGTCCTTTCTCCCTGCTCAACAGGAAGGAGTCTCATCATCGCATATTGTATTCCATTTCTTTTGTATTTCATTAATTTCTTTTAATATTCTTGCTCCATGGCCTTAATTCAAAGTCCGTTTCGTTTCCGTTTGTTTGATTCTGTAATTCTTCCTCTGTTTATCGGACATTTTGGAATTAGGGGGCTCCTGTACTGAGTAGATTGTTTACTGACAAGACGTTCCCTCCTTCTTTGGCTGTATATCACATCGTCCGCAGAAACAAGTTTGGTTACTACAACAAAAGAAATATTCCCCTGATGAAAATCCTGACGATACCGATCTCGAAAATAAACTTAAAAGGATCTTGGCAGAAAAATTATTGGTAAATTTACGCAAGGAGTATCATATGATTATAAACGACATTGTACAAGATTAATTATCGACGATGCTGAACTTGATGTCATAATTGCTGATACAACAGAGAAAAATATATTTGTAAGTCGGAAGAATACTCACTTATCGGACGGAACTAAATTAGGTACAGTTGTGAGCTACACTGATGATGACTCACCACAGTTTATTCATTTAAGATCTTCGATGCTCGCGTACGTTTCGATAAACTTACTATCGATGACAAACAGATTTCCAGATACCGCGGTTAAAGTCGCTACGGATTCATTTTATATCAATAAAAAAATACAGGATTGCTAAAACAATTACATATCGGCGCTGATGCATCATGGGGCGAATGGAGAATAAAACGAGAAATAAGGAAATATATTACAAAAATAAACAGATGTCAAAACTTTCATCGTCTCCATCAGCATATGATCCTGTGTCCAGACATAAAACAGTTTATCTCAATGGACCCGGAGGTTCTGGTAAACCAACACGTGAGATTGAATTATTTCGGAATTTTGATATGGTTTTACCAACTCCGACTCACTGACTTGCCAGAGAAATGAGCGAACGAGGAGTTAAATCTCATACTTATCACAGCTTCTTTAGATGGAAAGGAGATATATGGACTTCTGAGCGAATGGGCGAGAAATATATTCCTAAGATTATTATCTGGGATGAGATATGCACGGTCTCTGTGGAGGTATTAAAAATGTTTCTTGATTGGTTGTTGACGAAAAATACTTCTGTTTTCAATGTGGCGATCATGGTCAACCATCACCTTTTGTTGGATCATCTCCGCATGAATGGCTAAAAAGGTTTGTAGATTATTATGAGGAGATAATTGATGATCATAGAGCTATTGATGAACTGCTGTAAGAGTTTAAAAAGTTAATCAGACTGCAGCCAGATAAGATTCAATGTGAGATAATGCGTGAAGTAATTCCAGAGACTGTGATGAGTGATTTTTGGAATTTGTGGAGGCCGGCTGATTTAATAGTTGCAAGTCGGAAGATAGTTCGTGATACACTTCAACAGCAATTATTTCTGTTACATAAAGAAAAGTTTTCAGATTTACCTGTGCCATTATGTTATCGACCAGCAGACACACACAAAAAAAAAATACTGAAGTTGAGATTCTAATGCCCTTGACAGACTCAAGGAGGAAACAAAATCTTGTATTAAATGGTATTGTTTTGGATCCTGTTGAGAGCGCGTTAACGATGGATAAATCTCCCTAGACTCTAAAATATGCTATAACTATTCATTCGTCACAAGGATTAACTATTTTCCATATAAATATATGGAGTGTAAATGATCGGATCGAATGGTCAAATTTAGATTATATAGCGGTGTCGAGAGTCATAAGAATGTCTCAGCTATGGAGTGTTATCATAGACTGCGCAATGCCTCAGGAAACCACTGCTAGCAATTACGATGATATAGTTAGGAAAACATTAGCTGGTTATCAGAGATCTGACAAAAAAGTAAGCGTGACTTTGACCTCGATGTTAAGTTTATCATGACGCTGAAACAACAACAAAATAATCACTGTGCTTGCTGCAACACAGTAATGTTGTGGCAGTATTTTTCTATTGACCCACGACAATTTACCGTGGATAGAATTAATAGTAGTCTCCGTCATACACGGGAAAATGTGATGTTGACCTGTCTTGAGTGTAATCGACGTAGGGGCGCTGGTGTCTTGCTTTCACAGAAGTTAAGGCGGTGGTAATTGTGTATCCCAGGAATTATTTGTAATTCTTCGCGTACAAATCCACGTTGAGGAGCAGCTGAATCTAGTCTGTAGATTGCAGGTCTACCTGTGGATCTTACCACGCTGAAAAGTTTATGTGAGGTCACACTCCAAATAGGATCAGTTGCTTTTTTTTTTACCCCCTTCAAGTTCACTAGGTTTATATAAATATATTACAGTCACATTACCTAGTACTGGTTGTTTTGAGAAAGAGTCACGTCGTTCTACTGGTGTGTGGGGTTTTTTGTGATCGCATTGATGGGTTTCATAGACGTTCCACGAGTAATTTCATTTTTTAACGCAGCTATCGCACTTGGTAGTCTTGCAACCCATTCACGAGATCTATTATCACCAGACTTAAGGTCAGCAGATATGTCCTTCGCATATTGATATCCAAACAATCGTTCATCAAGTGTTTGATTAAATCGCTCAACGATTGCCTGATAGCGATGAATTGCGGTATGTCCTCGTCTGATTTTGACGTTATGTTGTTTCCTCAGAGATGTTACTGCAGCAATAAAATTCTTTGCCAGGATCAACCTGTAGCAGCTGTGGCTATTGCAAGGGTCCTCGTTGATAAATTCGTTCAAAAGCAGATGCAACTTCAGTTGCTGTCTTTGTTGATAGTGGTTCTGCTTCTTTATATCTACTTGCAACGTCAACGACAGTCAACGCGTATTTGTATATGCGTGATTGACGTCTCCCAGCTTTAATAGTATCATGCGGTAAAAACAAAATATCTGTCTGATGATCTTCATTGGGAGCGCTGACATCAAAATGTGCGTACTGAATTTTTTTAGGTGGTGGCAGATACATTTGCCATATTGCCTGTCGAACTAACCAATTTGCAGCAGCAAGTTTACTAATCGAAGTTCTACCCCTCCAATATCCTCTTGGGCTATAATAAATCGATTCCATTATAATAGTTATCTATAATTAATTACCGGCCCCTACCACTAGTTTACCTTTCATCGGAGATCTTACCAGTCAATTAGCAAGTGACTCTCTGAGAGATATATTTTTTTAAAGACTTTAACGTATATATCAACTTCACGTCTGCAATATGCGTTTTTGTAAATCTGGATTTTTATACGCGACATCATGAATGTGGCACGCTTGATCAATCGCATTTATTGGATACTCTCCATGTCTTGGTTGGTCTCGTTCATCAAGTCGGATATCAAGTTGGGTTTATATATATAAATAATTATATCCATGAAGATGTTTTTCGCCAGGATGTTTAGCCGATGGAGCTCCTGGTAATTTTCCCAGTGAAGCAGCGATATCACCGCCTGTTTCATTATAGATAAATCTGTATTTGCTTGTACCACATTTTACACACTTGCCTGTAAGCGCACACTTTTTATTTTTTGTTATTATTTTTGTTAATCCACTGGTGGGGATGGGTGCTCTACATCGAACACAATACAAATTCATAATATTTATTATATTTCTACAACATGGATATCACTGATTTCTCAGCGACACGAAAGCAAGAGCCAGTCAAGCATCATTCAGCGCTACCAAATTCTATCAGAGCAATTATCATAGGTCCATCTGGGTCTGGTAAGACGAAATTGTTGCTTAATCTTATAAAGAGATGGCTCACGTGGGATAAGTTGTATTGAATGGCTCCATCTGTAGATGATCAGCGATGCTACGATGTGCTTCAAAATTTTAATGAAGACGCGAAGTCGTTAGATGAAGACGGTAATGATATTGATTTTATCACCGATATTGATGAAGCTCCATCTGTAGATGACCCCGATGGATATATTAATAATTTCGTTGTATACGATGATGTAATGCTGAACAAACAATCAAATCCAGCTCGGATATTTTCCCGAGGCAGACACAAAAACACCGATATTATATATGTTACTCAGCGATATATACAAATTCCTAAAGTGATCAGAGATAACTGCAATCTTCTGGTTGTATTTAGCGGAGTCGATACCCACACACTAAGAAACATCCATCAGACTTGGTGTTCAGGGGACTTGGATATGATTAAGTTTAAAAACTTTTTCTTGCACGCACAATCTACCCCACACGGATTTATCACGATAAATTTACATGATCCTCGGTCGAGGTATCGTGTAGGTCTTGATAAAATTTTTGGTTGAGATAATACTCTCTGTCACCTTTTTTTATCCCTCTCGGCTCAACACAACAACAATCAAAAATCACAAATACTCGTTAAGGCCGCAGGAGTTGTCGCCATTTGATACACATAACTGACCGCACTTGACCTGATTCACACGGTAGACGCACTCGGCGTGGGAAAATATATACAGGTAAGGGACCGCTCGCGGTAGGTAAACGAGAACACAAAAATATAAGCACCCAGTTAGAGAAAGATCTCGGTCGGTCAGAGATCTCGGTTTAGCTTTATTAACCTTGTGTTTTCATTTTCGTGGGAAGCCTAATTTTCAAAAATAACTTGCTCCAGAACTGGTCTGTTCACCCTCCCTGCTGCTGAAGCACTATGTTCAGGCACAACTCCAGTTTTATAATGTTGCAGATTTTTAATTCAGGTTGGGGTTGGGTTTTTTTCCCTCAACAGTATCCAATATGGATTTAAGATCATCTAAACTATCCCGAAACCATGAGGCTGGTGGACATATTGTAAACCTGAATGAAGACATCATTGCACAGGAAATATTTTGCGAATTGTTGCATTGTTTGTATATATTCGTTAAACACTTAATTTCATAAGTTTAGCATTATACTGATAGCTTGTCATTATAATTTGGTATGAAAGGTTCATAATTTCAGTATTGCAAGACTGTTAATGGGCTCTAGTTAATAACAAATGTACCAATCTTCCAAGAATTCATTATCTTTTTTAATTTCTCTTTAATAAAGGAATGAAACAGATTATTTAAGCAGAACATGTCAAAATAAGTTTATTCATTTCGTGAATAATGTTGTGTCTGTAACTGTTTGGACCTTTGTCTGGTTCATTAATTTAATTTTTTCATATGCAGTTCTGGAACTAGAACATGTGGTTGATTATTGCCTATAGGTTCAAACAACAATATCAAGGTGATATTTTCCATATCCCTTGACCTTGTTAGTATATTCTGATAAAGTTATGCTCAGTTAAAATAGTGTTTCAGCAGGTGTTGAAGAGAGAATAAGGTTTTATTCGATTATGACCTATGTGGTCACATAAAAGTTATTATTTTTGCTTGCCTATGAGTTCAAGTTTGTTATATTACAAATATTAAATGTTCAAGTGAAAACCATGACTGACTTTGCTTGTTATATTCACCCTGTACTGTCCGTAACCAGAACCTACTCTACCTCCAGCAAACAAGAGAAAATAAAGTTGCCATTTTCTCTTCAGTAAACCATTAAATTTTCAGAGGTTCAAAGTGTTGAACTTCCAACATCAAGTTCTTTCAACAGAATTTTGTGAAGTTGAAATTTGACCCACATGTGCAACATGTCTGGGCCAAATACCGTGATTTACCCGAAGGTGATACTAATAGGTCTTCCTTCTTTCTTATGAAATGAAAGCGGTAATGTCAGCAGTAATATAATGTTTAGAGCTATGGCTTCTTCTCCCCATCGGCCCCAACGTATGTTTACAATAATAGAATATGCATCTGCTGTTTGTGTTACAATTTGTAGATTGATTGTGGACAACTGTACTGTAATTTCTGATCTTTTGGGTAGTCAAACAATGTAAGACCTCGGCCTTGATATTTATGTTTTGGACGTAAAAATAAATAACATGTGATACTTCTTACATTGAAGGACTAATCTATGAGTATTTAGAACGCGGGAGCTCATATAGTCAATGTATGTAAGACATCGACCCTAATATTTATGTTTTGGGGACCGGCAAAACATAAATATCAAAGTCGATGTCTTACACTGTACGACTAGATCTCGTATAGTTACTTACAGTTTTCCAGTACACACTATATGTATGACACTAACAGATCATTGACACTAAAGGATCATTTTCTCATTTGTCAATGCATTTCTTGCCATTTACAAAGCTGACTAGAATAATTATGTTGCAGTCATTTATATAGACCAACCAGTAGATCTCCACCTTTTTATCTGAAATTACTGGTAGCGGATGCCAACAATACTTGGCATTATTTGAGCTGGAGTTTCTGCCCAAATAGTGTCAGACTATCGGCCACTCACAAGTAATTAATAATTTTATTTTGACTGACCTTTGTATGCAGATGGTAAGTAAAATCCATCTTCTTTTGACCCATGCCATTAAATCCTAAACACTCTTCTTTTTAGTATCAATCCCTGTCAGAACATAACACATGTGTATCCATCGGTTATTGACCTGAACAATTTTAAATGCTGGTGCATGCTTGGAAGTAAGGCAGCTTAATAGGCTTTTAGTGCCAGGGGCTGAAAAATCTAGTACAAATAGTGCCAAGCATCATTGGTCTCTGCCACTAGTAATGTCAGAAAAAAGGTCATAAGAACCACTTGTTGGTCTATCATTTACCATAATCAGTTACCTAAATCATTGCTGAAACCTCTAAATAGTTGTCCAGGTAAAACATATGAATAAGAAATTATTTTATAAAATGCATTGTTTGGTAAGAGATATACAGTTGTTTATTTAAAATCTGAATAGAAATTAAAACATATATATATGAATGTACCCATGTGAATATGACATTACTATATCAGTCTTGTTACAGCACCTGCCTTTGAGAGGAAAGATCTGGTATTTTTCTGTTGAAAACCTCTATTTTAATTGCTGTTAAGTTTTATAAACCTACAGATTTATTATAGCAGAAGAATATATAATCACTGCCAGTTTGTGAAGTATTTTCTCAGTTTGTATTTCGCAATAGAAAATATGTGTATTCATTATTTTCCCTTTATTTCCAAGTTTATTTAACAATGAGAATTTGATTGAAAGCAACATTTTCAATCCTGTATGATGCCATACAGTCTGATTAAAATCAGATACCCACTGTCCTACGTGAAGATCTGACAGCCATAGCATAAGGGTCATGTTCAGGTGACCCATGTTATTGCCATAATTCCTAATTTTATCAGCTAATCAGATGAAGTCTTATATCTTCACATTTGTGAGATTGAACAGTGTGACTGAAGAGCACCAATGGGCGCCGATTGATTTGATTCACCTTAAAATTTCCGAAAGCTGTATTTGCGTTGGCTAATTCAAAGGTCACCAGATTGTGACCCCTAAACGGTTGCTGTCAGAACTTCGTGTAGGGCAGTGGAGATCCGATTTTAACCAGATTATGGTGCTATACAGCCAGTTTCATGCTGCAATACTGTAAAACTCAACCCACTTACTGATACGTCCTTTAGCTAAAATGAGCTGTTTTGGGATGACCACCAAGTGTACACTTTCACCTGCACTCACATGATCTGGTACTGTCAATTGATATTGCTCTCTTAATAATTTTATTTCGTGAACGGTTTTCATCAAAAGGTAAAAATATCATTTTCATTCCAATCATGCATAGCGTATCCCAAAAATGTCGTAAATAAACATGGTAACATTATTTATGCACGAAGTGATTCATTACTGTTGCAAGCACTGTATATTATTTTCTTTATACATAAATTGTAAGCAAGAATACCAGTCATTGTGGTTAAGTCCTGCATACACTTTTGTGCTTGGGGTTCCTAACTATGGGGCAAAGTCACAAGTGCCACAGAGTCAATGTCCCTAAAGTGAAATGAAATTTCTTTTATTTTAAATTGCAAAATCACACAATTTTTCTTCTTACACCTCGTGATCAAATAAATATCCCCCATTATGATAGAGAGAGGTTTCAGAACGATTGTAATCTGTGTTGTTTAATTGCCTGACAATTGTGCTCTTATTCAAGTACAAGGGCAATACTACATTCCATTATCAGTTAATACCACAGAGTAACAATCCCTTCTAGTTTTAATTACGATATCCATTGTCCCAAGAATCACATGGCTTTGCAGTGTCATTTATTTGCCAATATGTTAAAAGTTTGGTCAGGTCTTTTCAGCTAACACCTGTTTGAGGGCAAGATTCGGCAGACTAGATCAAAATAGTGAAGATATGAGCAGGGAAATAAGGCTATCAATAGGATAATGTGAATACAGTATATGTAATACCAGGAAATTCCCGGTGCCTACTCATGTAAGTTTCTCAACAAGTGACACCTTTTGTACTTACCGACAGAAGTGTCAGAGCAGTTCAAAGCAACAACTAGCACGAGCAAATACCAAAATAAACTGCTGCCTAACTACAGGAAGTGTACATGCACTTACTGACAAAGCCAGGATAATCTTATTTGTCGGGAATGGAGAGGTCACCGCACTTGCAAAAAAATTACACAGCATGCTAAAAGGTCATTCTTGCGGTTTAACCTGATTGGTAAATAAATCTGACCTAAATTGCCATGGGTTGGGGTTTGCCAATGACTTGGTCCAACGGGATGGTCCCAAGAAGTTACTCTCAAGAAGAAGAATGCCATGGAGTTTTGCCGCTGCGTGGGAAAAAAGGGAGGCCGAAAAGATGGTTTGCCATTTCCATGCAGAGAGGAAACTGGAATGGACTGCCCTGAGAAAATGAGGACATGTAAGAATCATTAGAATAAAAGAAAATTGGAAATATAGAAAAGAATGTGAACAAGATTCTTCGAATCCTAATGGACAAGGAAAGTCATTGCTAAAGAAAATTGGATGATTGAAAATGGATTGCCAATACAAAGTTGAGGAATGCCGAAGAAGATGGATAGCCACTACTAATAGAAGGAACGCCACAATAAATCGTCTGCTCTTCAGAAATGACGTATGGAAAAAGAATCAAAAAGATAAAGAAATTGGAATATATATATATGGACTATGCTAAAGAATTTGGAAAGGAACAATAGAATAAATGGAACCGATGGAACGGTAATGGACTTGATATAATGTTTTGTTTTTGAACTACTGAAAAACTGTAAACAGAAATTTTTTGAAGATGAAAATACTCTTGATAAAGTGACAGCTGAAAATTGAAGAAATTATGGACTAGAAATTGTTGC
The DNA here is from genome assembly GCA_016617855.1 of Megalonaias nervosa. Classification (NCBI taxonomy): domain Eukaryota; kingdom Metazoa; phylum Mollusca; class Bivalvia; order Unionida; family Unionidae; genus Megalonaias; species Megalonaias nervosa. Next base: position 12,358 of record JAECUM010057225.1, read on the forward strand.
AGAAACGAGTACACTTAGAAAGATTAAAGGATGATCATGTATTGACTATTGACTTACTGAACTAGACTATCTCGACGGCTCACTATACCTTCGACTATTCTTGCTATAGCTTTAAATTATGATAAAAATAGATAATTATAATTTAGAAATTGTCCAAAATGGTAGTTACAGACACCTATAAATAGAATTCAAGGATAGAATTTTAGAACTTATTAAATGTATAATATAGATTTAGAACTTATCCAAGAAGTAATAATAAAATTATGGTATGTATATGTACGTATATATCTAGCTTAGAAAAACATTTGTGAATAGTGAATTTGAAGAGCAGCTTATGCTATAGTATTTAGTGAGATAAAACTAAAATTTCTACTTCTCAGATAACAAAATAATATGGTAATACTAAATCATTAATATAAAAAGGACTTTAAATAAATCAATTTGGAAATTTGAAATGGTGTACAAACCCTACTTCAAAATTATAAAATCAAAATTTGTTACAAAATAATACACAAAGCACATGCACTTGGAAAAACAACAAAAATACATAAAAACCCTTTTCACTTTAGATCTAGGGGGTCCCTCAGATGATGTCAATTCTGAGAGGGACCACGCCAAAAACGGTTTAACCTGAACTGAGTCTATATGGATATAAAAATTGCGAATATTTAAACTTTGAAATCGATGGAGTATGGTATGTATTTTAATAGCTTCCATTTACTTTTTATTGTTGTTTTCTCTCTTTGACAAAGCTTCAGTTAAACAGGGACAATAAAATACAAAATAGCATGAAGAAGGGCTGAAATCTCTTATATTGGGGCATATTTTATTTTGAACACATGGTGCAACAAGAAAAATGTGATGGAATACATATATTATGCCTCTCTCACTCTTCAAAACAAGTCTGGAAAAAGCATTCTAGCATCAGTGATGCAATTTCCCTATCATCAGTATTCTGAAATAACGTACAGTGATATCATTAATATTCATGAAACCAAAGTTACTATAGTTCGTTCCAAACATCATAGCGCATTTTATCCTCTCTCTAACTCAGTGAATTTTCTGGTCAGCGTTATTAAATGCAGCTAAAAGTACCTAATTCATTTTAAATACTTTTAAATAAATGAGCTACATTGATGAGAATTACCTGAAAATTTACTGAGTTAAAGATAGGATAAAATTCAAGATGCTGTGTGGAACGAATTATTATAGTGAAAAAGACAAAGCTGAAATATTGATCTGGACTTGTCTTAAAAATGTTAAACATGTGTAAATTCAACTTATACTCCACTTCAACTTATAGGCGGCAAATACAGTTTTAAAAAAAGCAGTCATGGCCGTTTCTAACAATTACATATCAGTGTCACATGTACCAGCATTCCAATGTGGGTATGTGCGAAAGCTTGCCAGTAGCTTCTCATGGGTCGGTGGTTCTTCCCGGGGTTTTCCCGTGTTTTTCCTCCACCATTTATACTTGCCATCAGGTGTAGCCTATCTTGTGCTGAAAAATGGTGTTCAACTCTATAACAACGACAACAACAACTAGCATTCTTTGTATGTTTGTTGAACACATAATATGTTCAAGCAAAACGACAAACACTTTTTGCAAAGGCCACTTGTATGAAACACAGCTATGCACTGCGACCCTTACAAAGTTTGACCAAGTTCATATTTTCACTTTGAAATTTGAAATAGCATTTGACATACTTCCACATGAATTACTAAAGGGTAACCTGTTTTGCTATGGAATAACAGGTAAAACATTCAACTCAATCAATTCATGTGCTTCAGACTGTGAAGTTTAGTTCTTAATGGCAAAACGTCAAGATGGTGTAATCTCAGGGTTAGTGCAAGGAACAGTATTAGGTCCAGTTTTATTCTCATTACACAAAATACTCACTCCTAAGTCCACATATTTGCTGATGGTTGTGAATGCTACAGAGCAGTGAAAGCAATAAAAGATAACATGAAATTACAAGGAGGCATAGACAAATTAGAAACCTGGATCACACAAAAGGGGATGTGTTTCCAGCAAAAGAAGAGTAACATAATGCAACATAAAAGAAGAAAATCAAGTTAAATAAACAGATCATACACTCGGGAAGGAAATCACATGTACACACTATTCAGTATTTAGGAGTAACCATTACTAATAACCTGATATAGAATGTGCACATTAGAGAGATATGTGGCAATGCAATTCACACACTGGGCCTACACAGGAAATATTTATCCTTGTGTTGCATCATGTCAAGGAAACTGAATTTAAAGATTTGGTGAGACAAATTTTAGAAAATCCTAGTAATACATGGGATCCACATAACATCTTGGAATATGAATAAAGGATTCATAAGGAAAGCCCACCACACAAACTATATGCTAGAATGGACAGTTACAAGTCCAGTTATTTCCTAAATCCACTTTGAAATCGTAACTCACAATCACATTCAGTCATATCAAAATTAGATTCCTCAACTAACATTACAGCAACACAGCCTTTGCACATATTATTAATGCTGTAGAATTTTGAAATGTAGGAACAACTGACATTTTCTATAGTGCATTATGATGTTGCACCAATAAAGATCAAAATCAAGACTGCCTTTACTTGAATATGTTGCCACTCACATTTAACGGTACAATTACTGATTTGTAAAGTATCTATATCAGATAGATGCTTTTTGAAATACTATAATAAAAAGCATGAAAGTTGCCTATTACGATACGATAGTCTGGTTCAGAGAAATTACAGCAGTTTAATGAGTTTGCCATTTGGACCAGTATCATAAACAGGATCATTAATCCAAAATAAAGAGAAAAGAAGCATTCATCACTGATCTTTCTCAGCACTAAGTTTGAAAGTTGTCTAGTAGTTTACCAGAATATAATAATACTGGAAATATGGCAAATTCTGTACAGACCCTTGACATCAGTCATGAACCAATTATGATTCTGTTCAACTTCAATAAAAGTCTTTCAAGAGCAAATTCCATCATTACTGTCTTCAAAAATTATTTATTGTGATGGCTTCAGAATATTTATACTGGTGGCAAGTATGTCAAATTCATATATATTCCATTATTTAAATGAAATTAAGTCAATGAAATATGATTTATTTAAACATAAATAGTAATTTTTACTATGTTACTCATAATAAGTGCTTCATTTTGGATTATAAAATAATTTTGATAATTTTTACTAAGTGTACAAAATAACAGGTAACTGTATCCTGCTATTGGAGGAATAATTGATATTTTACACATCATTTTTGGATAAGTTTATTATCTCATCTTCATATAACCACTAGCCGAGTTATGAAGAAAACTTGTTGGCCACATCAAATTCTTGGTGGCCTCTCTGAAAGCTTGATGAGCCATTGGTCCAATCTAGTGTAATCCTTAGCTGAACCGAAGAACTATGTATTATAAGTGTGAAAGAATGCACATGTCATGATAGGTAAAGGAGAAATAGGTATATGATGACATTTTTGAGTTTTATTCAGATAAAACTATTGGTTTGTAAATTATAACTAGGGCAGTGGAAGGAGTTTAAAAGATATTGTTATGCAGTTTAAATTGTTCTTTTTCTCCAGAATGTAGGATGCACAATGCAAGCTGTTATGACTGTGTGAGTGTGGCGAAGGCTCAGGTAAGACCACCGTAAACTACATTATTTTGAATATGAGTGATCGTTAAATTTATAAAAAAAAGTACATTTCCATTTTTAATCTGACCTGAAGTTTTCTTTCTGACAAGATTTAACAATGTTATTACCTTTCATTTTAACTATTTTAAAATGCACATTACATATACAATGACGCCATAATTAATGGCACGAATTTGATTCTTTCTTCTTCCCTCACAAATGAAATGTGTATGTGTGCATTGGGGGGGGGCATACTTACCTGTCTAATTTCTACATCACACTCTTGGCAGTTAATAGATTCTGAACTGTTTGAGATAGGTTCTTTAAGTTTAAGGTTTAAGGCCATTTTGTTCAACTTATGAAAGCCATACATGGTGGCCAATATACATGGTGAGGAAGAACCTTGGAAAACCCCAGGAAGAGCCACCGATCCAGCCACCGATCCACAGAAAGCTACTGGCAGGCTTTCTAACATGCCTACATTGGCAGAGCACAAGACTCAAACCCACATAGGCAGAGGTACGATGGCAGTGATTGGTAAAGCCACGCGCCTTAGACCAGTCAGCCAGTTGGGGCACTGATATCGTCTTGAATATATGAATGCATTTGTATCATGACAAGTGTTTGTGACATATATGAGTGAACTTTATATCAGATGATTACTTTGGGGGGGGGGGGGCATATTCCACTGGTACTTGCTTACTGACAGATCTAGTTTAGTCAAATAATTCAGTCGTGTAAACGATTTGAAGTTTCTTAGTGTAAGTTTAATTTATTTGCATTTCTCTTCTTTGATTCTAGAAACTGTAAAATTTATATCTTGTCATTGTGCATGATAAATTTATTATATATGGTCGAGAGCAGAAATGTCCATAAACTGATATTTCGCATGTGCAAAGCCTGTATTGTAATGTCAGACAACCAACCAACTCCAAACCCTCTTGATTTCACCATTGGATGAATCTTATACTAGGTGTAACTCGGTTGAGTGTAATCTGATGCTGTTTATGAGATGTTGTTGGAATGGCAACTATCAGCAATGTTTATTCAGTACCACCAGATACGAAAGTGAAACGAAAACTAACATTTCAGTATTAAAAAGAGGGTTGCTAAAAGATGTTGTCAGAGGAAGAGAAGGAGATACATAAAATTCCACAGGTCAAGATGAACAATCCAAACACATTAAACGTATCAGCTTGGAGACAATACAGAATCAAGTATTAAAAACTGAGGCCATGTATATTATTGTGATTGAGGAGTCACGGTAACTCAGTTGGTAGAGTATCAAACTTGTTATTTAAAGTTTGTGTGTTTGATGCCTGCCCAGGCCAGTCTGGGAAGGCTACCTTGGTGTGTCCTGGGGAAAGGCAATTAGCTCCCATTTCTATAGTCCATAATATGCTAAAAGTGCTGTTAAAGTGAACAAAACCAAAACCTGTTGTGATTGAAATTAGATAAATCCTAAAGAGATTATTATACAGTGAAACATACATTGTGAATTTTTCCAGTTCAGGCATGTGTGTTTGGTGTTTTCCATGAACATGTCATAGACGTAGGACATACGGAAGGAAAAATGTCAGAAAGGTCCAGATTTACAGAATAATGAAATATACACACCCACACCCAGCCACCCACCCACCCATATTCTGACCTCATATCCAGGTAGTATGAGTGACAAAGAGACTTCGCTAATACCCAGACGATTACAGTAGTAGACAAGATGTATGCATGTCCCTAATGTTTCAGAATGGGATTAACATTGTCATTGTTGTACCAGCAAAGAAAACAAGAAGTATATTTGAACTCCAGTCGTTTTTAAGATGTATTATATCATGTGGCTGATTTTCTTATTACTTTATATAAGTAAATAAATTAATTTAAAAGGTTTCATTACTTATGTCTTAAGTTCTCGTTGGGGTTGTTTCAGATCTAATGTGCAAGGTATGTCTGAAAATTATTTTCTGTGTTGTAACTGCCGCCCTTTCTCCTTCTCAGTCTTAGTCTCTCTATCAGTCAATAACACAAATGAACCAAGAACAAAAATGTCAGTAGAATATGTATTGTTGTCATATAATTCTGTTACAGCTACTCCTCAAGAATGGAAAGTCATATTGACATGGAGTAGGTTTTATACGATGTCGAGTTGGTTGTAAACGAAAATGGAGTCAGTCTGTTGTCCAGTATATCCACCATAGTGGCCATCTTGATAATCTTGTTATAGCTATTTCTCCTGAAACAAATTTAATATTGCCATGGGGTTTTAACCAGAAGACTCCTTTTGATGTCTAGTTGGTGCTAAATGCACTCTCCATCTCAGTAGCACTTTCTGCCAAATAGCTCTACAAAGACACTGCCTTGGAGACATCAAAGGTCTTGCAGCCCCACAGCAAGAATTGTTTTAGGGCAAAACCACATGAGGAGATGTTCTTTGAAAGTCGCATACTTTCTTTAGTATCGCAAGATTTGAGGGACCAGCAACACCAGTCCTTGACCACACTCTAGACTCAACGAAACTGGTTAGGAAGCGTGCACACTCTTACTGACTGAGGAACCTTTTCATAGTTACATCATACTGAGTCAACCACAACAGACAGACAAGCAGTTCTAGGCCAAGGGAGAAAGTCGTACGATTCATGCATTATTTTCCTCTTCCCAGCATTCAAGTAGGTGCTCGACTAATCCTCTTTATAGAGGTTTGGTCTGGCATCATGGATGATGTTTGGTCCATTCCACTTTACAGGAGGGATACCAGTTTTACTTCCAGGAGCACCCTCCTCTATCATGGACTCCATTTTATTTCCAGACTGGTTTATTTAAGGAAGGAGGTATACACCCTTTACCCTTTTGCAGTTAAGAGTGTGGACAATTACCAAACTCTGGGTTTCTATCAATGGATCGTTTTGGGTTTTGAAAAAAGGTTTCAGCTCATCACTGAACTTTCAGTGTTAAAAAATTACTTTTGGAGCAATGCCTTATGATGGAGACTACTACCGTAATTAGGAATGCCATAAGGCCATGCGACTGAGCAGTCACCACAGATCTGCAGAATGTGTACATTCACATCCCTATCTTCCCAACTCACAGGAAATTCTTCCAGTTTTATCTGCCAGAAGGTATTTCAATTTTAGGCTTTTCCAGTCAGCTCCGTCTCCACCCACAGAACCTTTATAAGGGTGATGAGGCTGAGAATGGCTCACTTGAGGTCTTCAGGGATTCCCATCCTCCAATATTTTGATGGTTTGTCGATCCACAATATCCTCAGATATAATCACTATGCTGACTCTTTGTTGGTTGATACTTACTCATCTGGGTCTAAGCCTGAATTTCCTAACCAATCAAGGAAGGATATCTGGCCCACCAAACAGGACCATTTAGATTCTTCCCATCATAGTGGGTAATATGGCCTAGACTTTGTTGTCAGCTCACCAGTAAAACAAGTGCGATCCTGAAAATCGTACGATGATTCGAAGTCGTACCAAGGAATCAGTGCTTCCATTTACTCTCATTTGTGCTTGAGAGACCCCCAACTTTTAGTTTGACCGTCTGTTTTGATATCAAAGGTTTTTTTTTTACTAAGTCTGATCCCAGTTTTGACACCAACGAGATTTCTGACTCTTAGTCTTGTACCACTAGTGATACACTCTTAGGAATATATATACTAAGTATATTCTCATACACTAGTAAATAACTAAAACATGATTTCTCTTATAATTTCTTTTTGTTTCTTTGTTTTCTTTTAATCCAAAAATTTCTCCAAAAGTTGGATATGGACCGATATGTTTCACAACATTCCATTGGGTCACCGCCTTGGCATACGTGACAGATGTCAGACATGCAATTGAAGGATCATAAATATAATTATAGTTGTAATATTCACCATTAATTTGTGACAGATACAACCATTTTTGTAAACATAAGATAACATTTTGATCATTTTTTTCATTAATAATGAAAACATGGTGTTAATCTCATTAAAGTCATAACAGATTTGTTGGGAATTTCCATACATTCCATGCTGCAGAAACTATCAATGGACCGGTTCAGTGACAAAGTATTATGGTATGTACCACCAGAAAAAGAGACTCTGGTATTTTGGTCATACTGCACAGCTCTGTTTCTAAGGCAACATATTACAAAATTTTGTGAATTTCTCTGCCCACATCCCCCATTGGTTTAGGATTAGATGTGGTAAAAGACAGACAATAAAGGGTATCACAATATCCCCTGCTAAAGCACCGAATAAGTTCAATTGTGATATTGTTTATACTTGGGGTGGGTGTGTAAGGAGAAGCAGCTTATTTTCTGAAAAAATATTTGAAAATTATGACATATTTCTTGAATATTATTTTGTCATCCAGGCTGAGTAGCAATTTATAAATTATCCAAGGTCATCTTTTTATGCTTAAAGGTCATGGATATTCATAACATTGTTTATATGGTAATTTCTTTTGTTGCAGTGCGTGTACTGTCAGACTGCCCAGACATGTAAATTGAAGAAATTTGTCATCCCAACTGATGAATGCGCATTGTCTGATGCCAAGTGGGGAGTTTGCTGGGGTAAGCAAGCATGGCAATTCCTGTTCAAACTGTGGTCCTGAGTCCCTGAAGCTCCTTAATAATGCACAGTTGAAAATTGCCTTAAATCCAACACCGCTGTGCCAGCTTCAATCAGACTTAGTAGGAATATTTTCTAAATATATGGTGTATAAAAATTATGTCTGGGATGCCTCCCTTAACAATAGTGTGGCTTCTGTAGCAATCAAAAATGGTAAACATGTTTTCAGCTTCTCCATTAGCCCATTTTGATTAAACTTGGTAGAAACATTTCTTAGGACATGCTGTCAAAATTATATCTGGGATGACACCCTAGCAATGGTATAGTTTCGACGGCAACCGGGTAGAAATTGGTTGCTCAAATTTTTCTCTAGAATGGCTGAATCGATTTTGGATCCCACTTAATACTATAGTTTGTTCCACACAGAATTGCGAGTGATATCCGAATCCGTTTTGTTTATTGAATTTTCAGCTTCAGGATCTCAGAATGTAAAGACAATTTGCATCTACATAACAGCACAACACCATTCATTTGATACATGCTGAAAAAGATCAGCTAGTCATCTTTTGAAGTCTTTTATAGAAAATCCCATGTTGGTACAGTCATCTAATCAGAAGGTGTATTGATAACAAGATTGTATCCATGGCAGTCATGGTTGCCATATTGGATGTCAGATCAGTACCATTTTTGTTTAGCACCAACTGGACAGGAAGTCTTTCAGTGAAAACCATATGTTAATAGGACCTTCCATTCAGGAGTAGGGATAAGACGAATTTCAAGATCACTGCCGTGGTGGCCATACTGAACTTCAGAATTTCTATTTAGGACCAACTAGATATCATACAAGTCATTTGATCGAAGCATCATACTGATATGACCATTCATGTTAGAGTAGTAGCAATAACATAATTTTCAAGATGGCCACTGTGGTGGCCATACTGGATGTCAGATCAGCACCATTATCATTTTGGACCAAATAGACATCATAAGAAATCTTTAAGTGGAAGCTCCATCTTGATATGACCATCCGTTCACGAGGAGTAGTGATAACATTATTTTCTAGCTCTCCACTGTGGCAACCATATTTGATGTCTGAGCACCACCGTTTTCATCTTGAACCAACTGGACTATGGCATGAATGTATTTGTAAAGTTTCAAGGCAATCATGGAAGAAGTTTAGGAGGAGTAGCAATTAAAAGATTTTGTGCTGGTCATAATGCATGTCAGATTGGGACCTTTTTCATTTAAGACCAACTGGACATCATAATAAGTCTTCTATTTTATACTTTATTTCTGAAGATTGAAGCTGCCCTCAGTGGAAAAAAAGGTTTGATTTTTCAGTGTCCTTCATCAGTCACATATTGTCACTTTATTTCTATCATTCGCAACCTTATTAACCCACTGAAATTCACTTTTCCACTCTTCCTTATATTTTCATACAACTTTTTGAGATTTATTCTGCTTCTTCTCAGAATTGCTACTAACCTTATGTTTCTTTGGAGTCTGAGGGTTGGAATGATCATCACTGGCAGGTTGTTTCTGAAACTGAGACAGAAAAGAAAATATGCTTCTTTGAGTCATTGTGAATTAATAGTTTACAATTACATCTAATGTAACAAAATTATTCCATCTTGTTCAGTCTGGAGTAATTCCAAAGCACGAAATAAATAACTGAGCATAACATCTGGTAAATTATTACTGAATGATACATTAATTCAGACATCCACATTTTGTAATGTTTTGCAGATTGAAGCAAATTAATTGCTGGTAAAACACAAAGTTTATTCACTTACCTTGGAAAACTGGCTTTATGAACCGCCATATTTTCCATTGTTTTGTTGAACTGATTATAATTTGATGGGCAATCAGACAAATGCTGATATTTAAGCAAAAGTTAATCCATTCGTTCACTGCACTGGTTGCCTAGTGGTTAAAGTGTCTGCCACAGATGCAGGAGGTCACGGGTTCAAACCTCTGCTGAGTCATACCAAAGACAAAAATTGTACTAACAGCACTAAAAACATCTGATAGCCCGACGCCCTGGGCCCTTCAAATTTCAAATCGGGCCTTTCATGTTCTATGGATGGTGCCGGTCGGGCATTTGGCTTTAAAAAAAAAGAAAGAAAAAAAGAGATAATTTGCCTGAGAAAACTTTGATCGTATTGATGAAATACAGAGATTTAGTTTGAAGATGCTTGAAGACTAGCAAATTATTCACATTTATCCCTATGTATGCCCATTACCCCAATGAAGATCTCTACTTATCATACTTCTATTGAAAGCTGTAAACTTTGTGTAGATAGCAAAGAATGTGACCTGTGAATGGGAACAGATTGCGTGGGTTACTATTAACCGGTGCTCACATGGCTTTAAGTTAACATGCATGGACATGCGATTATAAAATACCGTTTTGGATATGTATGTACCAGAAACCAGTGACAACCAGTCTAGTGGGTACCGGAACTGTCCCATTCAATTTTCGCAACTGGTGCAATGATGCGTGGCTGCATAATGGAATTTAAGGCTATTGTGTATACATGACAAACTGTTAATTGGTTACTTTATTGTTGTAATCTGGAGAGTTTAGGCCAAATGCAGGATGTTTTGTTTCAGGTATTTTAAGTAATAAAGGGATCAAATGTGGTTGTGTTGGCTCTGCTGTCCTTGATAATAAAAATCTGCCGACCTTTGGCGGAGTTGAGATGGCAAAAACGCTTGCATACGTATTTTTATATTGTTGTCTTGTTTAACTGCTATTGCATTTTTCCAGATGTTTGAAGTTAAAAGTTGAATGAATAATTCAGATGACTCTAGTATAATGAAAATTTGGTGAAACAAATTATGTCGCACATATGAATAACGTTAAAAGTGTAAACAGAAACTGAAAGTGTTTAAATCAAGACATGCTTCCGATGCAAATGAACATAAACACTGTTGATCTACTGATTAAGAAGGACATTGTTAGAGCAATTAGGCAATGGCTGACCTCGGGACCTGGAGAATAACACTGCGTGAAAGTTTTTGGGATCCAAATAATCGTATTAGTCAATTTAATATGATTTTGTTTTAAGTTTGGGAATATGGAAATTGGAGTCAGTCTTGTGGAGTTTGAGTCAGGGCTT